>KZ452995.1:217371-444658 GCA_002786265.1 Apostasia shenzhenica | reverse complement strand
CTTAGCTTTCTCTCCAACCCATTTTGTTTCCTGCAGGCACAAAATATTAATCTTTCTATGAATCATAATATCCACCAACTCCATTAGCTTGCCCGTCAGGCTGCCTATATTCCAAGTTCCTAATCTAATCCTACTGACTTGAGTTCTACTATGATGGACTAGCTTCTTTACCCGCATCCGTCCATGATGTGGGGACCCTTGCTCATTTTTCACTACACCCGGGCGGCGATGCAGCGGCCCTTGCCCATTTTTCACTGTATTCAGGCAATACAGCGTGTCGCTTCCAGGGAACGCCCTAGCTTTAACGCAATTTTCTAAAGGATTCATGTCATGATTGATTCGACAAGTTTTACGCTGGCTGTCGACTACCTAACGCAACCCTCCGCATTTCTCATCCGGGACTTGGGACCCGGCAACGGCGCGTTTGAAATATGGAAAGGTAAAATGGTAATTTTATAATTTTAACTGCGTTTAACGGATACCATCATAAAAAAACCACATTGACCTATATAGTAAATTTTGAGGACCTGTCTTGCATGTTTTTAAAATTATGAATCTACGTGACAAATCGAGTAAATCTCAAGAAGCTAAGTGAAATTACCTCTTTATAATATATCTGTAATATGAGTTGATTTCCACCGTTCCAAAATGGCTTTGTTTTTATCAATTTATAATCAAGTATTTTATTACGAAGTATTTATGTGATAAATATAAAGTCGTACAGTAGGGTTATAAATGTAAAATGTTTAAATATTTTCATAGTGACCAATAATATTGATTTATTTATTATAAGGTTTGTAGGGTATTTTGTAATTATATTTTAATTTATCTTTTCCAACATGATGTATTCATTATAATGAAGGTGAGGTCATGACACTTAACTGCACTTTAATATAATAATTTATTTTACTTCATTATTTAAAGCCTTATTTGTAGAAATCATGTCATACGTATATAATATTTTATTTGTCACGGCATTCATCGGTTAATATTCATTATTTTTGTTGAATGTTTAAGCATACTGTAACAATTGGCATATTTATATAATAAACCTTTTGTGATAACAATAATGCATGTGTAGATTTTTTAAATGAACTCCATAAATATGGAAAATAAAATCAAGTATAAATATAGTCTAAATATATTTAAATATTGAATATGTAAATGGGTGATTATAATGTGTAAGATTTGAATTAAACTTAATAAAAAAAAGTATAATTATTTAGGATAATCGGATTGACCGATGAAACCTCTTCGAGTAATTATTATTTTTTTTATATTTTTGCTTTTAGAATATATATTCAAAATATTAATTTTAATATTTTTAGTTTTAAATTTTTAGATTGGATAAAGTAACAGATGTGAAAAATTAAATTTAAAAATTAAATAAAAAAAAGAGTAATGATAGAGTAGTATAAAAGCCCTTTAAAATGTTAAGACGGTTTAAACTAATTTAAAAAAAAATTAAAATTTATATTTTTTATGCCATTTACACTGCTTTTTATAATATTATAATACATTCATCTAATGGTCATAGCTCAATGCTTATATGTTTCTTTTTTAGTAAATTACATTCTGATTTTGAATTTATGGTACAATAATATTTAAATATATATTTTTTAAAATTTAATATTTGGACACTTAGATTTAAAATTTTAATACTTAGATTTTTTTATTTTTTATTATTAATTTCTTAGAAAAAATATAATTATATAGCCTTCTTTTTTCACCGACAGCATAAAAAGCGAGGAAAATATGATTAGAATTTTTAAAAAAATTTAGTCACAAAAAATATGAAAATTATTTAGATATTAAAATTTTAAAAATTAAGAAATCAAATAATTAAAATTTTAAAATAAAAATTTAAATGTTATTATATTTTAAATTTAAAGATCTGACTATAATTTATTTATTTTTATTTTAGCGCCACCAATAATACAAATGCGTATATATTAGTTCAAATCAAATTTGATTTAGATTAATTTAATTATAAATATCATCATCATCATCATCATCATAATTATTATTATTATTATTATTATTTATTGATTGATTGATTGAATATTTGTAATATATGTCATGTTAACTACATAATTTTGCAGTTTTTACTAAGGAAAATAAAATTTCTCTTAACATATATTTCATCACTTTAATGTCACTAAAATGAAAAAAAAAAGACTAAAAAATCTCAAATAAACTAAACTAAGATAACTAAAAAAATTGGGTCTAATATCGGACTCCTGGTAAAGATGCTATGTCGACTTTGGCAAAGGTGATATTATGGATATCTGTATCATTTTTTCCGAATGAATAGGCCTTAGATAATTTAAAAGAATGCACGTTTTCTAAATTCTAAGGTTTCCTCACATCTCTTGGCCACTCATTGATACCATAGCTTAATCTAGTTTGACCCTTCCTCTTCTTCGCTAACAAAGAAGTTCTATTGGCTATTTAAGAAATAAATAACCCAATTCCAGTAATTTATGATTTTTACCATATTAATCCTACCACAATTCTCCTTATCGACTAGACCTGATAGACCTAACCTATTTGATATGAGTTAACCTAAGTTAACTCTGCTTGGCCTGCTAAAACTTTGGAACTGTTTTATCTAAAGTTGACTCATTTAACCTACTTCACTTGAGTTTGACCTTAATTTAAATCATTTGACTTAAGGTTGACCTATTTGACTTGTTTGACTCAAGGTTAACTCCCTTGAAATATTTGACCCAAAATGACTCCTTTGACCTGATTCCACTCCTATGACTTGAGTCAAACTTTTGACTATAATCGATTTATTGAATTTCATATTGACCAACTCATCTTAAACCCAGCGAAGGACTTGATGACAGTACGATTAAAGGTAACGAATAACTAATTTTGCCTTTTACTCAAGTAAATAATCTGTACTAAACTTAGGACATTGCGATTATTAAATCAAATTAACTAATACATAAAATAACATGAATTATATTCCATAAGCTATATATTGCATGAGTTAATGTTGATATTTTGCATGGTTTCGTGTGAGATTATACTAGGCCAATGTACCATTATATATATGATGATATGATGACTAAGGATCTTGATGGTTGACAAATCACTTTCTAGATGCGTCGTATTGAGCGGAAAATGTACCTGTATTTTATTATTTTTATTATTACATGAGTGATATATCTGTTATTTCTGTTATCATAATGATGACATGTCTCCACTGATAGCGCGCCATACTAGTCATATATTTATCGCACACAAATTTACATGGAAGTAAGATACATGATAATATTACATAAAATATTCTAATATTCTATGTTGTGATGTTTTAAGTTATGATACTTTACCTGGCCTAATGTAAAATTGAGATTATTTACACTAGCTATGTCACTAGCTTGTTGTTTTTAGGTACCTGATCAGCTGATAGAGGAATCTGTAAATTCCTACAAAAGTATAATTTCCCCTAACATTTAGTATGACACCACTTTTATTTTCTTTGTCTTCTAATATAATGACCTTATAGTTTATGTATTTTTATCTAAGATTATTTCTGGTGACTTATTTTGTGTCTGTATTTTATTTTTTATAATAAACTCTCTTTGAATTAATAGAAATATTTTTTTTATAATTTATTCTGTGATTCTGATTATTAATCACCATTCATTGTTGTAGATATATTAATTATCTATAAAAATGAGGCTGTAAAAAAGTGTTATCTTGTTGCAAGATTTAGAGGATGAGGAACAACATTGGCAGCAAATGCAGCGAAGGAAGTAGGTCGTCGACAATAGATACACAAGAGAAAGAAGAATGCTCACAGCAAATGCATAGAAGAAAGAAGCTCATTGACAATAAATGAAGAGGAGGAAAAAGCTTTTCAACAGTAGATGTAAAGAAGGAAAAAGAACACTGAATTAGGGAAAGAAGGAAGAAGAGCAAAGTGATATTGAAATGACTTGGCATTGGGAAGGTTTGAAGTAGGGGTGGCAGTTTGTACCCGTACCTGATAAACTCGCCCCGACCTGCCCCTAATGGGACGGGTATAGGTACTCAAATTTTACCCGAAACACCCGCCCCGCCCCGCCCCGTT
Organism: Apostasia shenzhenica; assembly: GCA_002786265.1. Classification (NCBI taxonomy): domain Eukaryota; kingdom Viridiplantae; phylum Streptophyta; class Magnoliopsida; order Asparagales; family Orchidaceae; genus Apostasia; species Apostasia shenzhenica. Next base: position 440,574 of record KZ452995.1, on the reverse strand, counting down.
ATGAAATGGGGCGGGTTCGGGTATGAATCATATAGACCCGCCCCGCTCCGTACCTGATTTAATAAATTTAAAAATTTTAAAAATTTTAAATTTTAATACCTAAATAAAAATAGTACTTTGGAAAGAGAATGCATGTACTCTTTACTATAAAAGTTTTTCTTACTTGTGATAGTTGACATTTCCAGTTGGTTCTTAAATCAATTGATACATGTTGCCTGCGAGGGTCTTATAACTACCTCATATTTAATTTTCTCTTTAATTGTCACATGCTTGCTTTATATAGAAATTCATGCTAAGAAAATTGGCAATTTGAAGAATTTATATGAAAGTTATTTATTATTCCTGATCTTGTTACATATATATTTACATACAAGGAATGATTTCTATAGAAAATGTCACTAACACCATGTGGTTACGATTTTTGTTGTTTCAAATAGAATAAAATAATTCGAATTTCATTGACTGAGTGAGGAAACGGGGCGGGGCGGGTACGGGTTTATGAAAATTAGAAGCGGGGCGGGGCGGGGCGGGGCGAAAACGGGTATGGGGCGGGTATGAGTAATGAATGATATATAGTGGGGCGGGTATGAGTATTTATAAACCCGACCCAAACCCGCCCCGTTGCCATTCCTAGTTTGAAGCCATGCAAAATATCGTAGGATGAAGGACCTCCACAGACATTATTCTCAAACTCAGGGGCAGCTTGGTAAATTAAAATAAGGACCCATTTGCAAGTATTCCTCTACCTTTGAAACCTAAGTGCAATTTACCCTAATTTTTGCTGAAATAAGATTGCATATGATTACTGTTCAATTATAAAAGGGGGTCCCAAGATGAAGCCCAAGATAAGACAAAAACAAAGCTGTAGCCAAAAGCAGATCAGGGAATGGCCCGAGCCACTGAGACCACCGGCGTTCCGGCTGGAGAAGATGATCTCCACTGCCAAATTTTAGTTCTCAAGTGCATGGCCGGCTTGATGGACACCATGGTCCTCAACTGCGCCGTCAACCTCCAGATCTTCGACGCCATCCACCGCCATGGCGGTCAGCCGATCTCCCTGCCTGACCTCGCCGCTGCCCTGCCTGCTTCTCGCGTCCACCACTCCGTCCTCCGGCGAGTGTTGCGCTACCTCACCAATATGTGCCTAATCGACCTCCAGCACCCCGACACTAATGCCGGAAACGGGGAGGACGGAGAGTACTACAGCCTCACCCCGGCCGCCGCCACCTACCTGAGAGTGGAGTCGGAGAAGAGCCTGGTCCCTTTCTTGAGGTTAAACCTGTTAGAGGAAATGATTACGCCGTTGTTCGCGATCGACTCCTGCGTCACCGCCGAACTCGGGCCGGACGTGCCGGCGGTCGAGCTGCTGGGAAGGGAGAAGCTTTTCTCCATGTTAGAGAGGGATCCGGCGATCGGGAAGATATACAACGAGGCCATGACGGCGCTGCTGCGGCGGACGGCAGAGGCGGTGGTGGAGGGGTGTCCGACGGTGTTTGAGGGGGTGGGGACAGTGGTAGATGTCGGCGGCGGGGAGGGGTTGATGGCGGCGGCGATAGCCAGGGCATTTCCGTCTGTAAAGTCCGTCGTCCTAGATCTTCCCCACGTGGTGGAGAAGGCGCCGGAGAGGGAGGGGGTGGAGTTTGTCGCCGGCGACATGTTCGTCTCCTTGCCCCAAGCTGACGCTCTGCTCTTTACTGTAAGTTCTGATTTACCATCATATTTAATTACTCCAACTTTTTTTTATCAAAAAAAAAAATTTACTCAACTTTTTTTATTGAATAATTATTAACATAAGAAAATAAATTTTTTTAAAAATAATATAAGTAAATGATTAATAAAGTATTTTTGACTTCAAATCTAAATTTTTACTAAAACCTTTAAACGTGAGTTTGAGTTTTAATAACGGAGGCATTTAATTTAATATTATATTAATAATATATCACTTTTTGAGTAATAATTATATAATTTATTAAAAAATTATCTATTAATGTTAATAAATCGAATAATTATTTTTTAAATAAAATAATATAACACTAAAATAATATTAAACTAAATACCTCTTAAAATAAAATATTTTACAATATAACATATATTGAAGAAATAGTAGATAAAAATTTGGCAAAACAAGGTAGTTTTTATATATGTTATTAATACAATTATGAAAAGGTTTAAAACAAAGAAGAGTTTAGCTTGAAGAAGTCCATGATGAAATTGTAAAAGTTTTCTTAAAATAAGACAAATAAAATTAGTGAAAGAAATATAAAAATAAAACAAATAATTAGGAAGAGTTCATATAAGTTTAAACAAATATAACCGTAATAAATTCTGCTAAACTTTAAAGAATACCTTATACCTCTTTTCGATGATTTGAGTATATAGCTTGTATAATTATAATATTTGTAGATTTGTGGCATAAGTTGTATATGAGTTATAATTATTTTATAATTTTATAGTCAATATGTAATGTTAATAAATTTGAGTACTAAATATATAAAATAGTTAAATTTTAGTATCGTGTATATAATTTTTACTAAATATTATTCATAAATATCACAAAACTCACGTGGATGAAATCAAAAACATATAAATAATCCATTTTATACGCTTTGCTTATTCTTCATGCATGATCATTTAGATAAAATTAAGGGGGCGTTAATTTGGTTCAGTGTTATCTCAATGTTATGTTATGTTATCTTTAGAAAGTAATTGTTTAGTTTAATGATATTTTTAAATAATATTATAATTAATTACAAAAATATCATTACATGCTGACATCTAGATGTCACCCCAAATCGGGCGACATCTCAAGATAACACCGTCAATTTGTTATTATAATGTCAATAACTTCCAACTAAATAAAAATAATTTGGATAGCATTGATATTTTCTAATATCATAACAGTGAACCAAATAAATGTCCATTGATAAATAACAATGACAACTAAATAACATTGACATTGAGATAACACTGAACCAAACGCCCCCTAAGATACATATAATTAACATTTGCAAGAATTTAGGAGATCATGTTATCTATCCTTCATAACCCTTTAGATAAAATTAATAACATACATATTTATGTTTTTTTTGTTTTTTTTTTCTTTATCTTTTTTTAATTTTTCTTCACCCATGATATTTTTTGGGTGGAGGTGCACCCCCTATTTTTTTATTTCCAGAAATACTGATTGTGAGATTTTTCAAATTTAATATGAGATCGTATATTATGTAAAATATAACTAAATATTATGTTATATTTTATGCGACCATAGCGAGTTCTACATAACTGGAAAGACGACAAGGTCATAGAGACATTAAAGAGGTGCAGACAAGCCATTGATGACATTAATGGAAAGGTGTTAATAATCGACATGGTAATCAATGAATTTGGAGACGAAAAGGATCTCCAAAGAATGAAATGCTATCGAGATATTCAAGTGATGGCTTATTTGGGTGGAAAACAGCGAACAGAGAAAGAGTGGAGGTGCTTACTATCAAAAGCTGAGTTCACTAATTGCACTTTTATCCGTCTCACTGCTCTGGAGCACCTAATAGAAGCACGCCCATAAATTCTATGATCAGCAATGTAACTCAATGTTCGAAGCTGGTATAAAATTAGACGAAGATGTTCTTCAATAAATAAGTGTACTATTCAGTATACGAGTAAATATTCATCGACTGAACAATACTTTTATTCCATGCACTTGAAACTCTTTTGAGCCGGAGCTTCTTCGTCGTACCGGTGAGAGGAGTTTTCTTAGTTTTAAGCTGCTTCTTTTAGGCATCATAGCTAGTTCAATGGGTCCTATTTGAACTCAAAAGTCCAACCAGTTTAATGTACCAGTGCTTGTTTCAAAAATCTGCAATAAATGTTTTTGTTGCAAAATTTTATAATGATTGGCTGGGAGTTATTTATTAAATCATTAAGTATTACAGAAATTTATATTTATTACTTTAAAAAAAATTTTATAGTCCTACTTCTAAGTTAAATATTAATTCTAATCTGTCTATTTTAACCAAATTAAATTAATACATGTAATTAAGATTAATTATATTTGCTTTGCAGCACATAATAGAAGCACGCCCATAAATTTCTTGATCAGCTTGCACGAATGAATTGATGAATTTATGCTAGCTCATTGTTCGAGCTTGAATAAGATTAAACAAAGATATCATTCAATAAATAAGTGTATTGTCCAGTATACGAGTAAGCATTCATCGATTGAACGATACTTTTGTTCCATGCACTTGAAACTCTTTTGAGCTAGAGCTTCTTCAATTTTAAATATAAATTTACTGGCAGCACTTTCATGTTAATTTTTTTTTTCTATTTAAGCCAATTAGAATTAACACATGAAATTAAAATTATATTTAGTCTTTTATTTAAAAGCTAGATTATAAATTCTCCATTTATTATATTTCTAAATCTATTTTATTTAATTTTTTTGTCAATTTTAAGATCTTTGTTCCTTTAACCCTAACTAATGGTAAACAGAAATTAGCGTAGGGTTGTTATTTGTAAATTTACATTTAAAATAGAGGTGTCATTTGTAAATATTTAATTTAGGGTATTACTTATAAATATTTAACTCATAAAGTATCGTCTGTGAAAATAATTCTGTAGAGGTGATAAATATAAATTCCAGTAAGTATTATTAATACAAGATTTCAATTTAAGTCGATTAATTTTTCTGTTTTCTATTAAATTCATTATTAATACCTAATGTAAGATTTTATTTACATACCGGTGTCGCTATGTAATTTTAATTATTATATAAATACTATTCAAGTTAATTGCCATTAAAATAAACATAAAATTTTTTATTTGTAAATTATCGTCAGCCTAATTTTATTTCATATGTGTCAAGCCAAGTACATCATTATTATAATATGCTACTATTAGGAGTATTTGAGTTAGATTAATTATAATAATAGTAATTTAATATCATTTATAATTGTTTGTAAGATAAAATCACATTTAAGTTCTATTTTATCTTTTATTTTATACTCTCACTATTTTCTTTAAAATAATTAAATAATAAAAATAATATACCACTTTAAAAGAGATTCTCAAAAACTTAAAATTTAAACTTAGTCCATGTGATATACCTATGAAAAACTAACAAATTTCAGGACAGTAGAGAAATATATATATATATATATATATATATATATATATATATATATGAGTTGCTCTGTGTAAAAATGTAATTAAATTAATTTGTGTATATATTTATTTATACATAAATAAATATAAATTTATATGAAATAATACAATTAAAAATAATATTATGATTTTTTTGTTGTTCTGTGTGTTGGTTAGGACTTAGGCCTAGTGGGTCGGGTTAGACGATCTAAACATTAGACACAAAATGAGAACTCTATTCACTTTCAATTTCGAGCTTTAATTAATTTTAAATCAAATATAATTAGTTTAAAATAGTGGTATTAAAAATATCCGAAACTCAAAACTCGCTTTGAACTAATTCAATTATTGAATCGGCTTGAAATTGGTTTAAAAATTTTAAATCGAATTATAAGCTAGGGACTTGGCTTGAAGGTTATAATTTTAACCCTAACTCGCTCAAAACTCGATTCAATTTTAATTTGATTTTGATATTATATATATATATATGAAATGTCATTATATACAATTTAATTAGCTGGTAGTTTAGCGGTGAAGGCGAGAAAGTTTAAGACTTATTCTTTATAAAATTTAAAAATTTAATTCTCTTGAATACATAATATTTCTATATTTTCTTATAATTACTAGCCAATTCAAATTATGATTTGACCGGGCTCGGAATTGAGTCAACTCGAGCTGAGCTGGGTCAAATCATTTTCCATTTCGATTTTGGGCTGATTTTAAATCATGTCGAGCTCAAAGTTTTCGATTTTGAGGTGTCTTCTGCTCGTTCAAAATAAGTCTGATAACATCCCCCAGTTTAGCATATATTAGAATAAAAATTAACTTGAGAATCGTATGAATCAAATAAAAATCGATCCAAATATTTTTGAGATAATTACCTACATGCCACAAAATTTAGTTTTATTTATGTCTTACCCATTTATTCTTAGTTAATTACGCTATGCACATTCAAAATATTATAAAATCCTACATACACACATTTTAAAATCATAATTTTTCAATAACCTAACTATAGTTAGATTACAAAAATTCTGAGCTGTTCATCATATTATTTTAAGGATATTTAAATATATTTTGAGTGAAAATTCTAAACCTTAATGTTTAAGTGGCAGCAAAGGAAGGAGATATCTGCAATGTGAATTAATTTTAGGACAAATCAGCACTTTAGTGTGGTATTGAGAAAAAGAAAAATATGTATTATTAAGAGTAAAAATATAACTTTAATGATTCACTGACAGAATAATTTTTTTTAAATATATTTTGATTAAGTTTCAACTCAAATGTGTTTATGTAAGATTTTGTAATGTTTTAAGTGTGCATAGCGTAATTAATTAAGAATGAATATGTAAGCATAAATAAAACTAAATTGTGTGACGTATAAGTAATTATCCAATATTTTTACAGTTTGGCTATGATGGACTCAGAAAAGGTTAGAGGATTTTAAATTTAAAAATAAATTTCACATCAAATGTTTTTTATTATTAGATTTTACATCAAATCTTGCGTAAACATCAACTTCAATATTAAAATGATATTTTCAAAAAAAAATAAAAAAAAAGATTTTTACATACAACATGAAATTTACACGAAATTACGCATTTCATTATCAATTCACAAATATTACAACTATCACACCATATTCATTTAAATTTATGCATTTCACATCTTTCACATCATATTTTTTTATGGTAAACTTCACATTTCTAATTGGCCTTGATATTAACTATATTATTAATATATTAATTAAATACTATAAATAAATTAATTTATATAAATAATAATTTAAATATTTATGAATTTATGTATTTTAATTTATTTATTCTATTTAAAATTTCCAATTAGGGTGCCGAATTTAAATCCATGTAATTATAATTTTTAATTGAAGTAAGAAAATTGATGTGTTTACAGTAAAAAATAAAAATATATATTAGAATTTATAAAATATATTTATAATTATTATTTTATTTTTTATTATGAATAAAGGTTTTTAAAAATTAAAATTGTTATTATATTTTTTATTATTTAATAAATATTAAAAATCTAAATTTTAATTTTTTATAATTGTATTATTAAAATTAATTTCTAAATAAATATATTTTATAAATATTATATTTATATTTTATTTTTAAGTCCAGCAAATGTGGTATTTTTCAGAGTTCTCGGGAACAATCTCTTCCACTTTGGCCTATTTTTAATATTGATAATTTTGATTTTTTCAATAAATTATTTAATTTAATGAATTCAATATTGAATTTATTAATGAATATTATTTTTTAGAATTACACGAGTTTTGGCAGTTTTGAGGCTGAGTTTTGCCGGATTCAGCCAAAACTCAGCCGAAGCTGTTGAAACCATCAAGTTTTCCATCCGAAAGAAAAAGTGAATAACCTTTTTGAATCAATCTTCATCGAAATTGATCCAAAATAAGAAAACTATTTGGATTTTAATTATTTTCTTATTTTTCACGCTATGTTTTTAAAGTGTTTATCCTTGTGGAAATCTTGACTAGAACAAACCAATCTATATTCATTTTGGCAATTGCAAACACTTGTGGTGATATGCAAAATATTGTATAGTTAGAAAAAAAAATTACTAATTATTATTGTTAGAACTTTCTCTAACAACTCTTGCCGAATAGCAGCTCAACAACAGCCCCTTGCCGAACAACAGCTCAAAGAGATATCACAAGATCGTACCCTCCGTACTACTATATCAATTCATCATTTAAAACAGCATGGGAGCCCACTCCCTAATCGTCTTTTGCAAGAGTAGGTGTTAGATGTGGTAGACTAAACCTACTATGTCCCCTCCTCTCCAAGCTATAAATAAGGAGGAGATTGCTCTCTCTAATGACCCTTCCTTCCTCTCTCTCTCTCTCTCTATCCCTCTTGTACTCATTCGATCTCCATTTAGAGATCAAGTTTTGTAAGAGGAGATTCGATTAGTGGATTCAAATCGCCTGGACGACGTCGTGGTTTTTCCCTCGGACACTCGGATTTTCACGAAAAAATTTGCCGCCTCATTTCTCTCTATTGTGGTGCATTTTTTGCATCAACAATTATTATTATTATTATTGTTATCTTAATATATATAGATATATCTTCATGAATATGCATAAAAGATATTTTTTATATATCATTTTGATTTCTATTTAAATGTATTTTTAATTTCTGTTGGTTTCATATTGGATTTAATTGAGCGATGATCAAACTAGTGTCAAATTAATTTTTTTGGATAATTTTTAGTCATTCCTTCAAAAATAAAAACTATTTAATTTTCAGTGTCATTACTTAATATATATCTTTGACTTTGAGTTGGTTATATTCCTAATTGATATACATATATGTGGGAATATGTGTGCATATACAGTACTTATGTATTTATACTGATTTTGAAGTAATACTGGTCTGATTAGACTCTTATTTCACATGAATTCATATATTTAATTTACACTTTACTTTATATTAAAAATATTATGCATCTTAGGAACTTATTTGAAAGGGATTTAAATAATTTGACTTATAATAATAATAATGATAGATAATTTTTTTAATCATTTTACACATATTCTAATATAACAAAACATTGTCTTACTTCACATACTCAATAATTTTCAATAAAAATATCAACTTTATTTCATATCCTAGATCAAAATACTCGAATCGAGTATAATTCAAGTATTTTGATTTAAGATGTGAAATAAAGTTGATATTTTCATTGAAAACTATTAAGTATGTGAAGTAAAATAATATTTTTTATATTAAAATATGTGTAGAATGATTAAAAATATTTATTTATGATTATTATTGTTGTCTTTTAAACTAGAATTATTTTGGTCCTGATTTTAGTCCTCGCGTCAAACAGGCTCTCAAAGATCCATTAGAAAGAAATTTAACTATGTATATTCATAAAAAATATGTAGGGTCCAATTTCAAAATTTTTGATGATATTTAACCTTTTTTTAAACTAGAGAGAGAAGGGCCGATAACAAATCGAGTTTGAGCAAGTTTGCCCTGACTCAAACTCAAAACTTCTGAGGTTAAGTCGAGTTTGATTCGAGTCGCGTAAATCTATTTTTTGTTTTGTCAACTTTCAAGTTAAATAGGGCATTATTTTGAATCTTTTTTTTATTTAGATATTCATTTCACACAAAATATATATATATATATATATTATATAATTTTTATTTAAGTTTTAACTGATTATTTATGACTTATATATAAATTTTTTTTTAATATATACTTTAAATTTCTTTTAATATATGTTATATATAATATATTTATGTACATAAAATATATTAATATACTTATCAAAAATTTATATTTACATTATTATATAAATATTTTTTCTATTATGAATCGATTTTATTCTAAGCAAATTGAGTTCAAATCATTTCAAAATAGATTTAAATTTAAATTGAGTAAAATATAAATGAGTTTAGAATGATTTTTGAGTAAGATTTATAATCACACTCTATATATTCATTTTATTATTATTATTATTATGTTTATGAAACTATCTAATCAATTTAGAAATTGTTTCAAAATCTAATTTTGATTGCATCAAAAAAACAAAAATCTAATTTTGATTGCATCAAAAAAACAAAAATCTAATTTTGATAGTTTTTCTTCAGGTGTAAAACCATGGAATCTCAGAAGAAGTCATGGTCAACATGCTCAACGTCTCCAGGGAATTCTTCCGGCTACCTCCCTCCGACCGGCGGGTAACCTACTCCGACGACCCCACCACCAATCCCCGCCTCTCCACAAGCTTCTACCCCGCCGCCGAAGACGTCCGCTGCTGGAGGGACTGCCCCTCCACCTCCCATGCCACCCCCTCGACGACGTCCTTCCCCAGTGGCCTCCCAACCACCCCCGCCCTCCAAATTCACTGTAAAGCGTAATTTACTAATTTTTTTTGATTAATTTACTAATTTTTTTATTTTACATGTGATCGAATATAATAATTTTAAAAATAAAAAAAATTATATTATTTATTTCAAGTTATTGAGTACATATATTTTAAATAGCTATGTTAAACTACTAATTGAAATATATTTTTTAAAATTAAAAATTTTAAAAGTTAGTTGAAATATATATTTTAAAATTACTTCTAAAACAAGCATACTCTTGTTTCCTTCAAGGAACGTGTGCATCTTGAAATTTGCAACTCTTTTTCATTTTAATTAAAAATTATTATAGACTTAATCTTTCACATTTTTTCAATTTCTTTATAGACCACAATTTCAAGGAGTTGACTGGACCCAAAAATAAATGTTGCCTTATGCAAAACCTCCTATGTCATAGGGACTCATATGCAATTATCCTTTTAGTTGTTTGTTTGATAGGTTAATTATAATTTAGTTTAAATTAATATTTTTACTTAAATTTTATTTCAATCTTAGGTGATTCCTTTCGAGCTAAGGGTTTATGGAGCCCTCGAATTTTCCATTGTACATATCGTAGAAACCTTGATCATGATTTGTTCAAAATTTTCAAGCTGACTTCAAATTAATTAAAAAATAGAACGAGTTTTGAGGGAGTTCTAAGTTTCAGATATTTTTAAGACCTTCATGATTTGGCTTGTTTAAGCTAAATATAAAATTATCCCCTTTTATCAAAAAAAAAAAAAAACTATTTATCAAAAAATAATAAAATAACTTAAAGGTTATGTTTTTCTTTGCCGCTGTGCCAATAAAGTCAAAAATTCAACAAACTAATTAATTGAAAAAAAATCACCTCCTCATCTTCCTAGAAAATTCTATATATTATAAGAAATATTTTAAATTAATTTGTATATAGAAAATGTTGCTGAATATCTTAATTTATTTGGTATATAATTTTATCACATTATTTGTCCATGCTAAGAAAATTAGGGCAACAATAAGTTTGAAATAAAACAAATTAAGTTGAAATTAATTTGATATATGAATAATGAGGGAAAGTATGAAGATCATGAGAAATAAAAATGAATCGAATTAAAAGATAATATTCAAGTTAGAGCAGATGAGGATGAGAGAACAAACAAGATAATATTCAAAAATAATTAAAAAAATAATATTTACCTACAAGTCATATCATTTAGCTTTATTTATGTATTATTTATTCATTCTTAATTAATTACGCTATGCACACTCAAAATAATATAAAATATTACATACACATACTTTAACTTATTTTATTATAATGAATAATCATAATTTTTCAATAATCTGATTATAGTTAGGTTACAAAAAATTTGAGTCATTTATCATATTATTTTAAAAATATTTAAATATATTTTAAGTGAAAATCCTAAAACCTTGATGTTTAGGTGGTGGCAGGGGAAGGAGACATCCGCGACGTGAATTGATTTTAGGACAGATCAGCTCTTTAGTGTGGCATTGAGGAAGAAAAAAATATGTACTATTAAAAGTGAAAATATAATTTTAATGATTTACTAACGAAATATTTTTTTTCAAATAGATTTTGACTGAGTTTTAACTCAAATGTGTATATAAACTTTATAATATTTTGAGTATGCATAACAAAATTAACTGAGAATAGATAGGTAATGCATAAATAAAGGTGTGGCATGTAGGTAAATATCTCTAAAAAAAAGAAAAATAGTGAATACATATCACAGCAACCAGAGGGGTAAAAATTACAATACATGCCCATGAACATTTACTTATTTACATATTAGTCCCAAAATTTGCCTAATTATATTTTAGTTCAAAGGTTCAAAACTTATACAATTTGGCCACCTATATTAGCTTTTATATATTTAACTTCATAGAGCTCCAAAGGAGCCAAATACATATGCCCTGACCCACCCAATGCATATGTGGCAGGCTCTCATTGGACGTCCAAATAGAAGAATACCTCCTCCCTTGCTGACAAATCTAATCATATTAATTTATGATTCCATTTGTGTTCTTGAAATTTAGAAAAAAAATATGTAGTCCTAAAAATGATCAATATGGAGTGAATATAGTTTTAATTTAATATTAATTCCTTTGATAATTTAATGGATGCACGATTTTGTCGTTGGCACATACAGTCTCATGCAACCATTGCGCAAGGGCCACGAGGACCATGTGGGGGCGCACAGCCGACGCGAGAACCCTGCAACCCTCTCGCGGGTCTACGAGTAGCGGGATAGCACAACTGTCAGCTCCGCGCGTCGGCTGTCATCCTACACTACGAATAGCCTTGGCGGCAAAAGTCCAACTAGCTAAGTTGGGATAAGGGAGATCAAAAAAGTTATTTTTTTGTAATTTTATAACTAAAATTTAACCTAATTAAAAAACATTTTGAGACTTAAAGAGAAAGATTTTTAAATTCATGAAGTTATATGATATTATTCCAGGATGATATTTACTATAGAAAAATTTTACGGACCTACATGCAATTAACCCAAAAAAATTACTTAAAAGGATGGAGGAAGATGCGGCAAATCACAAACTGCACGGCTCTCTCTCCTTCAACAATCAGCAGAGGATTTCGCCATGGCTGCTCCGCCGTCGCCAAATTTTCATCTCCTCTCCGACGTCGCTTCTCAGCTCACCTCCGTCCCCTCCCAATACGTCCGGCGACTCTCCGACCGCCCCGACCTCGCCGCCGTCACGGCCCCCGGCTCAGCCATTCCGGTGATAGATCTCGCCGGCGCCGACGGCCCCGATCGCCACGAAGTAGTCGCCGCCGTTGGCATGGCCTGCCAAACTGCTGGCTTTTTCCTGGTGAGCAGCGTTTTTCAGCTAAAAACTTAAAAATATGTACTCGATACGATGTTCATCGACTCGAAATACATCAAATTTTACGACCGATTTTAAGTTGATTCAAACTCATCCCAAATATCTTCTTTTTTTTTTCTTTCTCGTATTCGATCCATTCAAAATTGGGCGTATAGATGAAGCAATCGATCAAATAAGATTACGAACAAAAGGATGAGACGAACAAACTTTATTCAATCTGTTTGAATCGGTTCAATTCAGTACTTTTATAACTATCTGTTCTCGACATTTGCAAGCCTTCATGATTATACAAATACTCTTTACATTGATTAGGACATAAAGTCGGTTAATTCGATGATTCAGTTCCAGCAAATATTCGTGAAAATAAATTGAAACAGATTAATCCTAATAACAAAATTATAAAATTAGGAACGTAATAGAATGATATTAAACGGAATCAAATCACGGAATTTGATTGGATCGATGTTATCTTTAAATTTCGGCGGTCTAAATTTGGATGGTTAGGTCATGGCCCCTCATTCAGAGGAGTCCATAAATTTGAAATATATATATATATATCCAATTAATTTTAAATTAAAGTTTAAAACTCGATTTCAGTTACAAGATGAAGATATTAGTTTTAGTAGTTTCGATAATTTTAATTTTTTTCAATGAATTATTTAAATTTATTAATGATAATTATTGAATATTATTTTTTTAAGTTATACGAGTTTTGGCAGTTTGGCGGCCGAATTTTGGCTGAATTTCAGCAGTTTCAGCCATAATTTGACAGAAACTATTGAAATTATCGAGTTTCATTAAAATTAAAACTTGATAGCTTTTTCGAATCAGTTTCCTCTTAAACTAATTTGAAATTAATGAAACACGGCAGTTTTAGTCAATTTTTATAACCTTGCTCCAAATACCAATTAATTTGTTACAATAATATATATATATATATATATATATATATATAGTTTTCGCAATCGTCATTAGGTTTGAATATGTCACTGTCAAAAAGAAAAAGTTCGAAGATTTCATGTTATTATCTTTTTTTTTTTTAAAAACTATTTGAATTTTAATTAACTCCAACCAAGACATGTTTGTTTATAAGATTTAATTTAAAAAAAATAAAATTAAACTTAAATAAAAATATTTTTTATTAAAAATTATGAATATTGTGAAATAAAATTTATTATTATATTGAAATATGTGATATAAAATTAGTTATTATTTTGATAATATATGTAGGATATGAAATAAAGTTAATTTTTAATATTAAATTTTATGTGTAATGTGATATACCAGATTAAAATTAAATCAGGTTAATTTTTTACTTTCAAACAAACGGACCTTCTAGTGAAATACAAAACATTGTATAGTTAGAAAAAAAAATTAATTCATTAATATGTGTGAAGTAGGAGTCTAATCATATTAAAGATATTTTTATATATTGATCTTATTTCTAGTTAAAGGTATTTTTATTTTTTCTTTTGCTTTGTTAATGGATTTAATTTAAGTGATGATCAAACTATTTTCAAATTTAGATAATTTTCAGTCATTCCTTCAAAATGAAAATTATTTAATCTTCAGTGTCATTAATATCTTTGACTTTACATATTATATATTATATATATATATATATATAAATATATATAAATATATATAATTAATTTTGAAATAATATTAGTGTGATTGGATTCTTATTTCAGACGAATTCATAAATTTAATTGAAATTTTACTTAATAATATAACCCATGTGAGAATATTGAATAATATAGGGACTTATTTGAAAAAAAATTTAAATTTGTTGACCTACATAAAAATAGATCAGTAGCAATAAATTCATATGGAATACATACGATCTAATTTCAAAATTTCCAATGATATTTAACCTTTTTTTTGAAAGCGATATTTACCCTAATTATATATATATGTATATAATGTCACGAGTAAGTAGGGCTGAGTCGAGTTTGAGCAAGTTTGTCTCGACTTAAACTAAAAAATTTTGAGTTTCAATCAAGTTGCATAAATCTATTTGGTTTTTTTTGTTGATTTTCAAACTAAATCAAGTTTTATTTTTAACTTTATTTTTATTTAGATATTTATTTTATATGTAATATATTTATGTACATAAATTATTTTAGTATACTTATCAAAAGCTCGTATATATACCGTTATATAGATATTTAGTTAATTATAAATTGATTTTATTTTGATTAAGTTGTCTTTAAGTTCTATAAAAATTGTGTTAAATTTGAATTAAATAAAATATAAATAAGTTTAGAATGATTTTTAATTTTCGGTATTTTTGCTACCCTTACGAGTAATATTCATACTCACACTCGTATATTCAAATTATTTATTTTTATGGAAACTATATATTCAATTTAGAAATTGATTCAAAATCTTTTTTTTTAAATAAATTCAAAAATCTAATTTTGATTGTATATATCCGAAAAAAAATAATCTAATTTTGATAATTTTTCTCCAGGTAAAAAATCATGGAATCTCAGAAGAGGTCATGGCCAACATGCTCAACGTCTCCCGGGAGTTCTTCCGGCTATCGCCTTTCGACCGGCGGGTAACCTACTCCGACGACCCCGCCACCAATCCCCGCCTCTCTACCAGCTTCAACCCCGCCGCCGAAGAAGTCCGCTGCTGGAGGGACTACCTCCGCCTCCCATGCCACCCCCTCGACGACGTCCTTCCCATGTGGCCTCCCAACCCCCCTTCTTTCCGGCCGGCAGCAGCCGAGTATGCCGCCGGCGTGCGGAGTCTCGCCCACCTCCTCCTCGGCGCCATCTCCGAGAGCCTCGGCCTGGAGAAAACCTTCATGGAGAGGGCCCTCGGCCCGCTGGATCAGGCCGTGGCGGTGAACTACTACCCGCGCTGCCCGCAGCCGGAGCTCACCTGCGGCTTGCCGGAGCACAAAGACTTCAGCGTCATCACCGTCCTTCTGCCGGACGGGGTCCCGGGATTGCAGGTTCGGATGAGGGACGGGAGGTGGGCGGCGGTGGAGCCTGCCGCCGGTGAGCTTGTGGTGAACGTCGGCGACCAGGTGGAGGCGATTAGCAATGGCCGGTAATTGCTCAATCTAAAGCAATAATTTGAAATAAATTTACAAAAAATAAAAACAAATTTGAGAATTTACATACATAACACATAAACTTACATTATTTACTTATTAAAAATCTATTAAAATAATATAATTATAAGTATGCCCAAAACACTATTTAATAATGATTAAATTGCCCATCAATTATAGTTAAATTAATCGTCAATCATGATTTATTTTCATAAATATTTTATTAATAAGTAACACAAGCTGAATATAATTCAAAATTATAATAATATTAGTAATATGATTTTAGTAATTTAATATATAATGCTAATATAATTTTTTATAATTAAAAATAATTATGATATCTCAATTACATAATTTAAAATTTCAAAATTATTATTTCATAGAGATTATAGTATGGAGTAGATAATATTAATATTTTTAAAATAATATTAATATTTTGAATATTTAATAAAAAGTTATTTTATGCATGATGTATGTAAATTTACTAAGAATTTTAGACATCTGGGTTATAAAATTTTAAATTTAAGTATAGATCTTAATTTATTAATAATACCACAAAATGTCTTCAAAAGCATTGAAGATCTACACATAAATTTGCAATTGAAATTTATAAGTGGATATAAAATTTATTATATATATTGTTTAGAGCTTATAAAATATTATATCTATGCCTAAGGTTGAATGAAAGTTCATAAATTTGAATTTTTTTTAATAGGTTGAAGAAATCTAATGCATGATAATTTATAAATTTGAATTACTTTCTAATTAACAAAGTTTTGAGATATATAATATTTTTTACATAAAAATTAGACTTATATTTTACATGAATCCTTTATTTGGTAAAGAAACTCAAATGAAAAATATTATATAATTTAGATACTTGTTAGAAACAGAGATGATGTTTACACATTTTTTTTCGTTTAAATAGATATCAGAGTGCGCTGCACCGAGCGGTGGTGAACAATGAGTTAGAGAGGATATCAGTGCCGATGTTCTTCTTGCCAGCGATGGAAGCGGTGGTGGAGTCACCGGAGGAGTTGGTTGACAATGAGCACCCACGGCTATTTAAGAGCTTCCGTTTTGTCGAGTTTCACGATAAGTTTTGGAATGGAGGGTTGAAGATTAAGAGTTGCCTTGATTTGTTCAAACACTGACGTGCACTTAATCAATTATTTTTGCCACGAAAAAAACACTTATAAGACTAAATAATGGGTATTGATGTTATTGTTATTGTGTTTTCAAATAAAACTCGGTTCAATTGCACAATTTCTTTTTAATATTTTAAGTTTTTCTTGATTTTATTTTTGCTAACTCCTTTCTTCTCACTTGATCATTTTTTTTATTATTATGTAATCGTTGTTATTATTTGTAACTAAATATCTTTCTAAATTAGCAAGTAAATTTTTTTATAATATTATTTAATTAACAAGTTAACTAAATAATTAATTTTTCAAATAAAATTATGTACCGTGTTGATAGCATTGAACGAAATACCTCATAAGTAATATTAGATTACATTAATTAATTAGAATTATTTTTAGTACATAAATAATTAAATGGGTATACATGGATACAACTTTATATCTCTTTAGAGTCATTCTCAATAAACAAAAAAATAGATTTTTATTTTGAGAAATTATGATTTAAAACAACTAAGCACTTAGAAATTAAATTTTGAGATAATTTGATTTATATAGGAATATATCCATAATAGGGAGTTGATTTCTAATGTGCCGATGCCTATTTTCTTATCAATTTATAATCAACTAATTTATTATGAAGTATTTATTTGATAAAATTTAAAGTCGTGCAGTAGGGTTATAAATGTAATATTGATTTACTTAGTAGGTGTAAGCTCTGTTTGGCACGAGGACAAAATCAAAATCAAAATGATATTAATTTAAAAAAAAAATAATAATAGTAAATAATTTTTTAATTATTTTACACAAATTCTAATATAAAAAAATATTATTTTATTTCACATACTTAATAATTTTCAATAAAAATATATACTTTATTTTAAATTCTAGATCAAAATATTCGAATCGAGTATTTTGATCTAGAATGTAAAATAAAGTTAATTTTATTATTAAAAATTATTGAATATGTGAAGTAAAATAATAAATTTTTATATTAAAATTTGTGTAGAATGATTAAAAAATTTTATTTATTTATTTATTTATTATTATTATTATTATTATTATTATTTTTAAATTAGTATCATTTTGGTCCTGATTTAGTCCTCGCGCAAAAGGTAAATTGGTATTTTGCAATTTTATTGTAATTTATCTTTTCCAATTTGTATTCATTATAATAAAGGTGAGGTGAAACTAACGGTGTTAATATGAATCGCAGATCAAAAATTGAATGAATTTTGGATGGAATCGAAATTTAGTCGATTTAAATCAGCTAACTAACAAGCCAAAAGTTCAACTCGGTAATGATTTCGAGCCGAGGTACGCTCGGCTCGATCCAACTCGAAATCGGCTCGAATTAAAATATATTTTATATTATATATATATATATATATATTAAACTGAGCCGATCTCGACCCGGATCAAGTCTAGCTTAGCCTTACCCGGCTCGAGATCGGCTAAAAAAAAAAAAGAGATTTCTATTCATTTTTGAGCCGGCTCGAAAATGAATTGAAATCGGCTCGAAGTCAATTGAAATGTGAACGAACCGAACTCGGCTCGAAATCGAATCGATAACAACTCCAGGAGAAACTGGGCCCTGTTTGGTGCGAGGACCAAATTCAGCACCAAAATAGTACTAATTTAAAAATAATAATAATAATAAATAATTTTTTTTATTATTTTACACAAGTTTTAATATAAAAAAAATATTATTGTAGTTCATGTACTCAATAATTTTTAATAAAAATATCTACTTTATTTCACATCCTAGATCAAAATATTCGAATCGAGTATTTTGGTTTAGGATGTAAAATAAAGTTAATTTTTTTATTAAAAATTATTGGGTATGTGAAGTAAAATAATATTGGCCATGACCAATATTAAAATTTGTGTAAAATGATTAAAAAAATTTATTTATTATTATTATTATTATTTTTTAAATTAGTATCAATTTAGTCCTGATTTTGGTAATCATGCCAAACATTAATTTATATGGAAAGCAATGCACTTAAATATAATTATTAATTTTACTTCATTATTAAATCCTAGTGATGAAATCATTTCATACACATTGAATATCTTATTTGCCACGGTATTCATGGGTTAATATTCAAATCCATTATTTTTGGTCAATTTTTAAGCATAATGTAACAATTGGCATATTTATATACTCAACCTATTGTGATAACAATAATGTGTACATTTTTTAAGTGAACTGCATAAATATGTAAAATAAAAGAGACATTTACACAATAGATACAAAAATTAGACTAATTTATAAATGTTATCATAAATCTCAAAATATTACAGATATCACATCTGAAACAGCTATTTTTTCGTTTTTTACATCCTGCAGTAAATTCTATCAGAAGATTTAACTATAATTAAATCTCAACAAAATCTCAGTCATTAATCGCATCGTTTAACTATCGACCTTCATGTTAGGGCATCGCGGAGCTACATTAGTTCCAGCAGCCGCGTATTCACGCGAGCATCACTCAGAGGATAATAATGGATATGAAATTACGTCACCTGCAGCTTCAGAGGTCTGTTGTCGTCGGCTTCAAAAATATCTGATGCTCGCTCGCGATGCCTGCGTAAGAAGAAGATGCAAATATCTGAGTGATGCTCGCGTGAATACGTTGTCGCCGGAACCATTGCAGCTCTGCGATGCCCTAACATGAAGGTCGATGGTTAAACAATGCAATCAATGGCTGAGATTTTGTTGAGCTTTAATTATAGTTAAATCTTCTGATAGAATTTACTGCAGGATGTGAAAAAAAATAGCTGTTTTAGATGTGATATCTGTCATATTTTGAGATTTACGATAAAATCTGTAAATTACCTAATTTTTGTGTCCACCACGTAAATGTTCCAAAATAAAATAAGTATAAATATAGTCTAAATATATTTAAATATTGAATATTTAAAAGGGTGACTATAATGTGTAAAATTTGAATTAAACTTAAAAAAATATAATTATTTAGGATAATTGGATTGACAGGTGAAACCTCTTCAAATAAAAGTGAGTGAGCTTCACTTTTTTCGACTATTCAAATGAAACTTTATAAGATTAATCGCACGCAAATTTTGTGTGAGCTTGTGTTTGTTGAGCTTCTCAGTGACGTACTCGACTATTGAGAAGCGAAAAATCAAATTGAGTTGAGTTGAAGGTTGAAAGAGCCGATAAGAGGAGAGAAATTAGAGAGAATGATTTTAAACAAAGAGGAGACGATTGTAACAAATTATTTATTGCTAATTATAATTTATGTTATAATATTTTTTTGAAAAAATAGCATACGGCTCTTGAGGTACTAAGAATATTGCAAAATGATTAATTTTGTTAAAATTTTAATTTTGTTTTCTGAAATTATAGAAGTATCGTAGTTTAGTTCGGCATAATTAGTAAATTTTTCTTTTTTTTTTGAGTTTTAAAATATATATTTGAAATATTAATTTTAATATTTTTAGTTTTAAATTTTTAGATGGAATAAAATAATCGATGTGAAAAATTAAATTTATGAATTTGTTAAATTAAAAAAAAAGTAAAGATAGAGTAGTATGAAAGCCTTTTAAAATGTTAAGAGGGTTTAAATTAATTAAAAAATAATTATATTTTATATTTTTTTATGAGAAAATCATAGCTAAAAAAGTAAAATTTTAGAAAGAGGAGTAAAACAGCAGCACTTTTTACAGTTTACACCCACAAGTATCAAATTTTAAAATGTTTTAATAATTAAAATCAAGGGCAAATTACTCTCAGGTTTCTGAGTTTAACGCTTAATATCATATAGGTTCATATTTTTTAAATTATAATATTAAGGTCCTGAGTTTTAATAAATTATCAAATGAGTCTTTTTTTTATCTTTTTATAATTAAGTTTTTTTAAATCACCGTTTTAAAATTTGTTAAAGTCGTGCAGCCAGTCCGTCGGACTGGCCGCGCAGCCCGCACTTGGGCGCGGGATCGGAGGAGTGAGAGAGGCCACCTCTCTCTCTCTCCTCCTGATCCGGCGAACGCGCGCAGCGTCGGCGGACACGCCGCTAGGCAGGGATAAAACGATAATTTTAAAAAAATTTAATTAAAAAAATAAAAAATGAGCCATTTGATATTTTATTAAAACTCAGCGATCACGATATTATAATTTAAAAAATGTAGACATACATGATATTAAGTGTAAAACTTAGGGACCTGCGCGTAATTTGCCCTAAAATCAATTAAAATCAATTTGC
The DNA here is from genome assembly GCA_002786265.1 of Apostasia shenzhenica. NCBI lineage: Eukaryota > Viridiplantae > Streptophyta > Magnoliopsida > Asparagales > Orchidaceae > Apostasia > Apostasia shenzhenica. Next base: position 419,259 of record KZ452995.1, on the reverse strand, counting down.
AAGGCATGCCGGAGCTCAGGAGCTTGGATGCCATTTGCACTACTTTTTATAATATTATAATACTTTAATCTTTATGGTGACAGCTCACTGCATGGGATTTTGAATTTATGGTATAATAATATTTAAATGTAATTTTTTTAAATTTTAATATTTGGACAACTATTTTTAAAATTTTAAAATTTCTATTTTTTAAAATTTTTATTATTAAAATTTTAAAAAATTATAATTATATACTCTTCTTTTTCACCGCTAGCATAAAGATAAAGAGAGAGGAAAGTAAGATTAGAATTTAAAAAAAACATTAATTAAAAAAATCAGAAAATTATTTTGATATTAAAAATTTTAAAATATAAATATAAATATTATTATGGGTTAATTCTATTTAAGCCCTAAGGTTTCCTTATTTGCACACAAAAATTCACAAATTTTAAAACATCTATTGAGGTTGACAAAAAATATTACACGGAACATCGTGGTCTTTTCGTGATAGAATCCGTTATGTATTATAAAAATAACAAAAAAACTCTCCTTTAATATATTAATTTTCATAATATATCATTGAGGTCGTGTGCGGCGTTTGCCTATGCGCGGACGCCGGAGCATTGATACCCTACGTCAACCTCGCGGACCCAGCGTGTGGGCAAGGATGCATGTGGACGCCAGAGTGCGGTGTTGCACGCGGACGCCCGGGCACAGGCCGTGCGTGGACTCCCGCGGAAGGGGCAGCATGCGTACGCCTGTGGGCCAGGTGGCATGATACGGCAGCCTCGCGTGCAGGCGTCGGCACCCGGCCTGTTCACGGGCGTCCGAGTGCAGCCCTGCGAGCCAGCAGACGCCGGCGCGCGGGGCCGCACGGTGACGTATGTGATCGCCTGCCCACAAGGCGGCGTGCAACGGTCGCTTGTGGGTGGACGCCGGCAACCGTGCGCTACCGGACACCCCCGTGCATGGCTTCTGGGCTCGAGGCCGCACTTTGCCGCGACCTGTGCACGGACGTTTGCGCGCGTCCTACTCGTGAGCTGGACGCCTGCGCTCGGACGCCCACTGTTGCCCGTTGTTGGCCGCCCGGATGCATTGGGCAAGGGGTAAAATTATAATTAACCAAATATTTATTTAAAATTTATTTTATTTTTTTGATGAAATAACAGTATTTTAAATGAAAAATATTATTTTGGGCATAATTAGAAGCTTTAAAAAAAAAACTAGGACCCTGTTGAACTATATAGTAATTATTGTGAACATAAATGATATGTTTTGAGATTTATGGATCTTTGTGTTCAAACAAGCAAACTTCAGAGGTTTAAGTGGAATTACCTCTGCTTTAAATTTAAAGATGTAATTATATATATATATATATATATAATATATATATATATATATATATATATTTAGCATTGTCAATAATACAAATGCGTATATATCAGTCCAAATCAAATTTGATTTAGTTTAATTTAGTTATAAATGTCATCATCAACTTCATTATCATCGTCATCATCATATCATTATCATTAATAATAATAATAATATTAATATTAATATTATTATTATTGATTGATTGATTGAATATTTCTTTAACTTGTCTTACTGCTCACGACTTATAAATTTTCTAAGTTGTGAAAGCTATGTAATTTATTATTTTATAAGTCATGCGATTAATATGATTTATCAAAATAACCTGTAATTTATTTAATTAATTTAAAATTAACTAATATATCACATCACACATAAAATTTAATATTAAAAATTAATTATATTTCAAATCATATATATAATTAAAAATTAATTTTATTTTAAATCCTATACTCATATTAAAATAATAATTTATTTATCTCATATTTTTCATATTTTTTAATATAATAACTAATTTTATATCATTTATAAATTTCAATAAAAAATATCTTAATTTAATTTTAATTTTAATTTTATTAAAATTAAATTTTGTAAATAAATAGTTCATATGTTATATATTCCATATGACGTACAGGTTGTACTCCTAAAGTATAAGTCATTTGCTTTACACGAGCATTTTGAAATTACCATTATAATAAAAGTGCATAATGAGTGCATCTAAAAACTTTGGCCAAGAGTAAAAACGAGTAAATCATACTAGTCAGACAAAATATTGGCTAAGAGGTTATAATCAATGAGTTGTGTTGGCTATAAAAAAAATATTAAATTGTATGGTCCTTATGACATACAAATATCGAAATTCTTGTTTGGAATAGATAATACGACTTACTATTATACGTTGTGAGGATCAAGATTCATGTTTCGACGAAATTGACCAATTTCATCAATTTTGGTCAAGATCAATCTAAAATTCACTTGTTTTATTCGACCGAAATACTCATTTTTTTATACATAAGTTCTTAAAACTTGGTTGTTTGATTCAAAAAGTTAAAGATAATGGCATGTATTAAGTCAAAATTATCAAAAATGAAGCTAAAAGGCAAAGTCAACTCACGAGCTCCCGGATTCTCCTCTCCACTCCAATCTTCTGATTTTGGAATTAGAATTCTCTAACTAAACTTCTAACTACACTAAGCAATCCGCGAGAGGCCCATTTTACTTCAAACTAATCAGCATGAAAGAGCTCTCTACAGACGTCATCTTCTCACAGAAGAATTTATCAAAAAAATGTTTCTTTCTCAACTTCTTACAGTTTCTATATAAGTTCTCAAATTTTCTACTAGACTTTCGAGATACATCTTAGAAACTTTTTATCGTACACTTTTAAACCCTTTTTCTTTTATCATACATCGATGTTTTATTTGTTTCTCGTTTGTAATCTACGTCAACGGGTCACCGATCGATGATCATCATAATAGAGATCAAGTTGTCCATCTGGAGAAATTTTTGTGTGCACCGGTGCACGGTACACCAGGCCAATTAGCACACGACACGTGGATAAAACTGGTCAGACGTGCTGATGTGTCGTGTGCTAATTGGCCTGTTGTACCGTGCACCGGTGCACACAAAAATTTCTCGTCCATCTGAGCTATTTCAACATGACATTAATCAACACATTATATATGTGCCACATTTTTAGAAGAAGAGGAACAAAGACATCGTGATCCAATAAGCCCAAGCGGAATCAAGAGAGCTAGCCTAATCAACAAGCATAAGGAATGGCGAGAGCTACGGAGACCACCGGCGTCTTGGCCGGAGAAGATGATCTCCACTGCCTAATTTTTGTTCGCAACTGCATATCCGGCATGGTGGATACCATGGTCCTCTACTGCGCCGTCAAGCTCCAGATCTTCGACGCCATCTACCGCCACGGAGGCCGGCCAGTCTCCCTCCCTGAGCTCGCCGCCGCTCTGCCGGGGAAAGTCGTCCGCCAGCCCAACCTCCGGCGGGTGATGCGGTACCTGACTCACATGCGGCTAATTAACGGTGGATGTAACGAAGCAGGGGAGTTCTACACCCTCACTCTGGCGGCCTCGTCCTACCTGAGAGTGGAGTCGGAGAAGAGCTTGGTCCCTCTCCTCAAGCTCAACATGGAAGGGGGGTTGACGGAGTTGTTGTGCGCACTCGACGCCTGCGTTACCGGTGAAAGGGGGTCGGACATGCCGGCGGTCGAACTGCCGGAAAGGGAGAGTTTTTATTCCATGGCGTCTAAGGATTTGGCCTTAGGAAAGATGTTCGACGACGCGATGACGGCGATGGTGCGGCGGACCGCGGAGGCGGTGGTGGAGGGGTGTCCGGCGGTGTTTGAGGGGCTGAAGACGATGGTGGACGTCGGCGGCGGGGAGGGGGTGGTGGCCGCTGCGATAGCGAGGGCGTTTCCGGCGATGAGGTGCGTCGTGCTGGAGCAGGCACACGTGGTGGAGAAAGCCCCGGCGAGAGAAGGGGTGGAGTTCGTCGCCGGGGACATGTTTGTCTCGTTACCCCAAGCTGACGCTCTGCTCTTTACAGTAAGTTATGTTTGACTACTCAGGCGAAAGGCTAAAATTAAAATCAAAATAATACGAATTAAAAAAAAAAGTTTTTTTAAATTATTTTACATAAAATTTAATATAAAAAAATATTATTTTATTTTATATATTCAATAATCTTTAATAAAAATATCAACTTTATTTTACTAGACTAAAATATTTTGATCTAAAATATAAAATAAAATTGTTATTTTTATTAAGATCATATATAGTTTTTTTTAAGTATTTTTTTTTTAAATTCTCATATATAGTTATATACCTTTCATAACTTATAAATATTGTACTATAAAAAAACTTATAAATATTGCAAACATGCAAAAAAAAAAAAAAAACTTAAATATTGCAAATGTAGAATTTTGTGATACCATTAATTCTGTTTTTCTCTACCATCTTAATTTTTTTTTTAAAACCATCTTAAAGTTTATGTAAATTTTTTTTTCACAGATCTTTAAAAATTTAAAAAAAATCTAAAATTTAATTTCTCTCTTTTTTCTTTTTCTGCACTAAAAATATAAAAATAAAAAATATATATTAACAATATTTCAAAATTATATTTTAAAAAAATCATAAAGTTGCCAAATTAGAATAATTTTTCAGAATACTAGTACAAAATTAGCAATAAGATCTTAATTGAGACAAAAACTGTAAAATTTTTAAAACATTTGGGACTCAAATTAAAATTTTTAAAACATTTGGGACTCAAATTAAATTTTTTAAAATATTGTGATTAATTTGCAATATCTAGAGGCTCGGATGCAATTTAACTTTATTTTAATTTGTAAATATAAAAAATACATGTGTGGGAACCATATAAATATAATTTATGAACAAAATTTAAAATTTAATTGGTGCTTCATAATTACTGACTTTTTATTAGTAAAGATCTCTGACTTTCATTTTATTATTTGTATCACATGGCTATCTCATTATTTACGATTTGACTGATCTCTCATATGTATTTTTGTCGAGTAAAGCGAATTCTGCATAATTGGAGCGACGAGAAGGTTCTCGAAATACTAAAACTATGCAGGGAAGTTGTTAGTAAAAATAACGGAAAAGTGATCATAGTTGAAATAGTGATTTCCGACTTTGAAGATGATCGGATCTTAGAAAAAGTCAAGCTAGCTCAAGACATAAAGATGATGGTGCGTTTCGAGGGAAAAGAGAGGACTAAAAATGAGTGGAAAAACTTACTGTCTAAAGCCAACTTCAACAACTACAGCTTTACTCCTCTCATGGCTTTGGAGCACCTCATCGAAGCAAGTCTCTAATATGCATGAACACTGTTATGATAATTCAGATGTTTACTCGAAATTAATGAGACCGACTCTATAACTCGGCAGTTATTCGTGATTTATGTTGTGAAACTAAGTTTTTTTTTTCTATCATTTGCTTTTCATTATCTGTTCTAGAATCTAATAAATATTTAAGGGGATGAAATAAAATGAATTGTGAATTTAATTACAAGGATTGGGCAGTAAGTATTAGTGTGTTCATAAAGTTTTAAATTAATTTCAGTGGAAATCAATTTGAAAAAACTAGTTTCGATAGTTTTAGTCGAGTTTTAATTGAAATTACTGAAACTCAATCAGAACTAACAAAACTCAGCTAAAACTGCTGGAACTCATCTTTCTCTAAATAATAATATTTAATAATTATTATTAATAAATTTAAATTTGAATGTATAAATTTATAAAAAAAACTAAAACTGCTAACGATGAAACTACCAAGCCTATAAAAACCGATTATTCTCGCTTGAAAATTGAAGATATTGATTGTAGTCTGAATAGAATTTTAGATGTAATTTAAGGGGGCGTTTAGTTCGTTGTTATCTTGATGTTATGTTATGTAATTTAGATGTTATGACATCTAGATGTCATCTTTTGACTAATAATTTTATAATCCTATAGAAGATTATTTATATATGTCATTGAACGAAACAATTGCTTTCTTTAGATAATATAACATAACGTTAATATAACATTGAATCAAACGCTCTCTAAATCAATTCAAAGTAAACTATAATGTTTTGTTTTTATGCCTCTTTGATCAGTTCAGCCTTGAGCTAACATGCCTTCCACTCGAGTGTGCTTAAAATTATAATAATAAAATATTATATATATATATATATGCAACAATAAATAAGCCTTTATTTCACTAGATAGGATCGATTATATGAGTTTTTTGTTTTTATTTCAATCTATTAAATAATAAATCTTTATTTAACTCTAAATATGTAAGATCACTTTTCATAATTTTTTACCAGATTTTTTTTTGGCTTTCTTATTTTTCTTTTTACGTGAGCAAAATCCAACAATCTGACTTTTCTTATTGGAGATTTATTGGCCTACGATTTATACGTCTAAATTATCTAAGCTCACCCTCTTTTAGCTTATCTTTAATTGGAATTACCCCAACTTTCTTAAAGATATAATTATTTTTTATTTTATTCTTTTGCATATACTTAGTTATTTATCTTAGTATGTTTATTTTTGTAAAACTTATCTTATTTATATGCTTCTGCTCTGTAGGTCGGCATTCAGTACTATATAACATCATTGGTCTTACAATTATTTTATAAAATTTATCTTTAAATCAGAGTGAAATTTTTCTATTATACTGTACGTTAAATATATTCTTCCATTTTTTCATCATTTTTGAATTCTGTTAATAATATCGTAATTTATTTCACCGTTATTCTGTATAATTGATTCAAAATATTCAAGCCACTCACTTTTTTTAATAACTTGATTATTAATTACTATCTTTCTACTATAAATATTTTTTTGACTAAATTTATACTTTATATATTTAATATTTGATGTATTAAAATGATTTTTTTTAAATTCTAATGTATATTTTATAGTGGAGCCGTCTATAAGCAAATCAAAGAAAGAGAGGCTGTGGATAACTACTGATGAAAAGTTACAATAAAATCTCTCTATTTTAATTAACTTATATATAAACAATTGTTTATAATTTTAATTATAATTTAGTTTCTATTTTTTTAATTTAAGTCCCACAAAATTATAATTTAGTCAACTTATTAATATTTGTCTTTGTCTTAGGTTTTAATTTAATATAATGACAATAAAAAAAAGTAATTTGAACTTCCAATTTTTTTTTTATAATTTTGGCTCTTGATTTCATTTAGTATCAGTCTTAGCTATGAATTTCTTAGAACATAAATTGCAATTCTATCCTCCAATATCTCTTAATTTAGTTCTTACACTCTGAGAAATTATAATTTGACCTCCTCATTTTTGTCTTTTTGTTTTAGGTTCGAATTTCTAAAAATAGAATTATAATTTTATTTTCCAATTTTTCTAATATTTTAGGTCCTAAAAAATTATAATTTGATTCTTTTATTTATCTTATTTTTAGTCTTATATCTTAATTTCTTACAACATTGATAGTGTCATAGTTCATAAAATATAATTTTTTTATGCATCATATTAAGTCTTGAACCACTACTTTAATTTGTTGCTAAATAATTTCTGAAATTGCTCTTTTATTTGAAAAAGTGTGTAATATTAAAAAATTTGAGATATTTACCTTCATATTACTCAAAATTTTGAATATTATCTATATGCTAACCTCTCTATAATATTTAAATTATGAAAAAATATGTATGAATATGATATTCAAAATTTTTGGTGACTTTCATGCAAATGCCCCTAAATTGTTTTTGCAATCGAGGCAATATTTTCATCATCATTATGGACTTTATTATATATTTCATATTTTTATTTTGAGATAATTACCTATGTGCCACACTATTTCTCTTTATTTATGCGTTAGCCATCCATTCTTAGTTAATTATGTTATGCACACTCAAAACATTATAAAATCTTACATACATATACTTTCACTTATTTTCATTATAATGAGCAATTAAAATTTTTCAATAATCTAGCTATAGTTAAGTTACAAAAAATCTGAACTGTTCATCATATTATTTTAAGGATATTTAAATATATTTTGAGTGAAAATTTTAACACCTTGATATTTAGGTTATAGCAAGGGAATGAGACATCCGCGATGTGAATTGATTTTAGGACAGATCAACGTTTTAGCGTGACATCGAGGAAGAAAAAAAATGTACTATTGAAGGTAAAAATATAATTTTAATGATTTATTAACAAAATATTTTTTTTCAAATAGATTTTGACTGAGTTTTAACTTATGTGTGTGTATGTAAGATTTTATAATGTTTTGAGTGTGCATAGCGTAATTAACTAAGAATGGATGGGTAATGCATAAATAAAGTAAAATAGTGTGACATGTAGGTAGTTATTCTTTTTATTTTTTATAATTTTGGGCTTTTATGTTATATAAATGGGCCCAGTCCGCTATAGATCGGCCCAGTTTTCTACCCATTCAAAAGACTCGGCTCTCTCTCTCTCTCTCTCTCTCTCTCCCTATCGTGTGAAGCTCTAGCCTCTGGCGTGCTCTGGCTCTCCGCCTTGTTTCTCCGGCGGGATTGGGACAACGGCGGTAGCCGTCCCTTCCTTCTGCCGATGGGTTGCGCTTCATCTTTTCCAGGTCTTCTTCACCCCCTATTCCTTCTCTAGCCTCTCGGTCTCCTAGGTTTTTCTTTTGCCAGATATCTCCGGACTTGCTGAGATTATCTTTGAGATTTCCATGGTAGTTGCTTTATGAATTTTGTTATTTGGTCTGAGATGACTCTATGCATGCTTTACAGATGTTTAAATCTGGGTAAGAGCGATTGTTCTGATTGCGTGGTGTTGTAAAACAATCACTTCGACATTCTTGGATGTCATTTTTTCTACTAATCTATTATGGTAAGGGATTGTTGCTTCTACTGCAGTTTAGTGTGCACTGTTTGCCAAGCTATAGTGCGAGCTGATTGTGGTATTTATAGTTTGTTAGGTTGGGTTGAACATCGTTGATTCTCATCGTTAGCTTCTTGTTGTGAAGCCTTGGAGGCTTGTTTTGTTGCCCAAGTTATCCCAGAAACCTAATTGTTTATTGTATGTTAGGGTGGATTGATCTCACACAACGGAGATCGTCACTTGTTGAAGGAGAACACGAGAGGGGGAAGGAGAAGGAGAGAATGTGAGATTTACCTGAAAACCTTAACCATTTGCCACCCGGAGGCTTGGATGTACCTCACCCGAAAAGGTCCCTGTAGAGATTATAGGAGATTGAGTTACAGACTTTAGTTGATGGCTTTCAAAAAACTTAGCTGAGTCTAGGTGAGATCAAATGCATGCTCAAAGCTTTGCTTTGGCTCCTTTATTAAAAGCGAAGTGGTCATTTTGGTGACTGTTGGACAACTGATAGTTTTGCCATTTTTGGTTAATAACCGGCCAAAAAATAGTTAGTAATGGATAAAGGGTTTGAGTTTGTTCGTGGGAGGCGGTTGATGAGATTATTTTTGAAATGAGGGGAGCCCACAAGCACCCTTGCCACCGCTTCTTATTCCGTAAAGCAAACCACTTTTTTGTGCCTTATATTTTTAGAGCTAACGCAATGTGCACGTATATAAGGGAAAGCTAAATCCTAGTAGGGAAGTGGGGACTTGTGCTTTTTAACAGCCTAAACTCTTCTATTCTTTTCATCCATGGGGAACTATTGCCTTAGTGTCTTGGGTGAGGTAGAAGAAAGCCGAGGTGGGTTTGCCTATAGGGACCCCTTAAAGGGAGTAGTTGGGAGGTTCTAGTTTAGCGTTGTAATATGGGGGCAAATCTTTTGTCGTTGCTTATGTAGTGGTTGAGATTTCCCTTTGTACCAGTTTTTTGTTTTTCTTTTTAACATGCAAACAGCTAAATATATGATTCTTTCTCCTACTTTAATCAAAGAAAGGTCCTTGCAGTAAAGATATAAGGGATGAGGGGTCACCTTTGGAGACTTGGATTTTTGGTGCGACTTTTTTTGTGCAGTTTTTGTTTGTAGAGGGATTGGTGTATTTGCATGGTGCCGAGATGATTGAATGACCCTGTGCTTGTAGTGAATATTTGTGCAAATGAAGGTCGAGGCATTAGTGGTGAACATCCAAGAGACATGGGCATTCTGAGTTATTTCTAAGGGGGTTGAGTGTTAGGACATGTTGAACCAGAGTAGACATGTTAGAGTATCTCCTACTAAGGTAATTTTATGTTGGGGCATTGCTGCGTACATTGGGGACGCCTTTGGTCTTAGCTGGATTGATCGAGGCCAAATATGTCGGACTTGAAGTATTGCTTGAGGCCAGACCCATCAAATATGAGAGAAGGTGTATGACTTTGTCAAATTTTCCATTGGCAAGACTAGCACATGGATGACTAGGATTAATGCATCGTTTTAGCTGTGAATAGATTGACAACTACATTGAGATGCTTATTGAAATAACTGAAACATTCTTGTACGTGGCTTGAGGATTTTTTTGATGCCTTACATCAAACTGAGTATATTTATATATAGTTTTTTTTTTGTTTTCTTTGTTAGTCACTAGTATTTCAAAAGGAGGAATCAAATAGTGGAAACTTTTGTAAGTGCTTTACCAATGTACTATGTAGATTTTGCAATTATTATCTCAAGATGATGAATGGCATTGCACACTACAAAGAATTAGATCAATGACAATGGTTTTTATAAGCTGCTACAATAGTTTAACCCACTACACAAAGTCCTTGCAACGGTTCCTAAACTGTTGTCATTGCTTAGTGCTGCAAATGCCTTTTATTATCTCATTTTGAACTAAAAACTTAAAAAGCAATTAATTTGAGATCCCATCTAATTAGCAATTACATGTCACTAAAATCTGAATATTTTAAATATTTGACACTTAAATCTTTTGTATTACATATTGGCCGCTAAAATCATATGAAAATTACAATCTTTGTTACATACATATCAAAATTTTGTGGCATGAATATATATTGAATGTAATTTTAATATAATTTTAGTGGCCAATGTGTAATATTAACGATTTAAGTGTCATATATAAAATAACTAGATTTAGTTGTCATGTATGTAATTATCCCTTAATAATTTTAGAAAGTGAACTGTAGAGTTTTAGCAATAACACTTTTAGACTATCTCTTAAAATATTATGCTAAAAAGCTAATGTCAAATGATGAGTTAGAAAACTAATATATTATGGGAGACAACTATCCAATCCAACCACAATGAGAGTACGTAAAAAAAATAATAAACTTAACGTGGAATACAAATGATAGAATTTCAATACTAATATATTTCAAATTTTCAATCTTCATCTTTATTGTTTGCAAGATCCTAATGCTCAAATAAAAATAAAGTTATAAAATATTTAAAAGGTGAGATCAAATTTAGGAAAACTAAAACAATGGAAGTTTGTTAATGTCATTTTTACTGCAACAATACTAGAATATCATTGACTTGTTTGCCCACATCGCTGTATGACCAATAATTTATTGAGTGTGATCTAAAGAGTATTAAATTTTTCTTTCACTTCGACCATTCTGTTAGCATGGGATGATCTAATAATATTCAATATATATATATATATATATATATATATATATATATATATCATTGCCTCTTAATAAGGCTGAAGAAATAGATCAAAGATGGTCAGTTTGTGTTACAATACTAGAAAATGCTAGCTAAAGAAAAATGTATTTTTGTCTCGTAGTATTTTTTCATCCCTACTATAATTCTGTAATATTGTACACTAATTTTCCCTTACATGGGAAAGAAGAATTACCTTTGCTACAAGAATGCTATAAGCCTAGCTATTTAAATGACATAATATCTGAGAAGAAATTTGAAGATAAATAATACAACATCAGAGATGAGAAAGAATAATGTGGAAGAATGTAAGTAAATGTGGAGAGAAATTGATTAGATTTTTTGTGAGCTATTGACATGGTTGCAGTTGATTATATTAGAATTTGATAGAAAGAAGATGCGTATATTAAACCAAGTCTCAATAATTGATGTTCATTATTTAGTGAAAGGAACACAAATAAAAGTGACCATAAAAAAAACACAAATAAAAGGGTTTTCATATGAAATTAAGTTAACAAACAAAATCATCTATATAAAATGTAATATATTTTAAACTCTGCATTTGATAACATGATTAGTTTGCTGATAATTGATTATTAATCTTTGAACTAGGAAGTAGACCCAAGCCTAGAATAATAAGAATATTTATAAAAGAGACAAGAATATGAAAACTACAAATTAATTGAGAAAAAGAATACCACAGATTAACTAAATCATACTTCATTAATGAGAAATAGAAGATGAATAAGAGGTTCAATTTCAATACTGTAATATGTCAAATATTAATGTAATAAATAGCAGTAAAAAATTATTAAAGTTTCATTGCAATTAATCTTTGAAAAGGATGGCTACAAGATGGATTTATTTAGAATTTCAAAAACACACAAATCGTATAATGCAATATAATATGGATTCAATATCCTTGTGTTATAAATTGCAGTTGTCAACAAACCTTGATTACAACAATGAGTGAGAAGGAAGAAAGCTAACCTTGTTAAGATTTTGTTAGTGGATAGCAATGCCTTTGATTGTGGTCGGCGAGGTGTGAATGAGACTGAGATGATAGGGTTCGCCGATAGCCTATGCTTTTTAGATGTGATTGAATCTTGAGAGATTGAGTTGGAGGGAGAAAGATAACAGGTGGTGAAGAAATTAATAGACCTAGCAGTAAGTGGACAATGCAGAATTTTAATAGGTGGTGCGGTAGCGTATGTGCAAGCTAGGGCTAGAAAAATTAAGGTGGTGGAAAATGGGTTTGCTTGCAGCGAATGCGCGGCTTCAAGGTTGCAACAGTGAATGCTTGTGGCAACAAAAGCAACATAGAATACAGTTCTCTTTTGGCAAGGGAATGCTATGTCAAATGAAGCGAAGGTCAGTAGAGGAAGTAGTATGTTAAAAGCTAGGGCTTGGTTAGGGCGGCCTTGGGAGAGAGGGACTAAGTGGTAGTTATGGATCCGCTAGGAAAGAGGGATTTAGGTCGCTAGAGTGGTTGAAGTGTGCAGTTGGGGATGTTAGGGTATAATGAAGTAACGAATTTATTAAATAAGGGTTTTAATCGAAGTCACTTAGATTTAATGTTAATGGTTCAACTGCACATGCACAATTGCTGTTGAGAGAAGAGCATGTATTTACTTTAATCAGGTCTGTATATCTTATTAATTTAGTTGTGCAGCTGTTTATTGGTACCACATTTTTTCTACTATTGAAATACTAGTATACGTGAAGCTCGTTGCAGTTCCAATTGCGTGAGCCCAATGTGTCACTCTTCCAATTTTAATATTTGATTCTATGCATGAGTTGTATTTTATGTATACATTTTTTTTTATTTTTTATCTTGTAGGTCAGACCTACTGTTCTAACATTTTTTCTCTAATTAGGAATATCAGAAAGTATTAAATTTATAAAAAATATAAATAAAAATTAATATGTCACGTGATGTATTAGATATATATCGGTGGAGTATTAGGGAGTATTGGTATATAATATGGTACAATATGGATACGTTAGACCTCACGAAATATCGGTGCTTCATACTTTTTAATATGGCTAAATTTTTAGTTATGTTGAAGTAATTATGAATTCCATTTGGGATTTTTACACACGTCACACAGTTTTTTATGTTACACCATGCATAATTCTTATAGTTTAAATTTTATAAAGAGAGTGTATAATGTAATGTAGCAAGATTTGTATGACAGATATGTAAATGTCCCATTCTATTTGTTCATTCCATCATTTCTTAAAATAGTCTTATGACTAGACCCATTTGTTATTTTCTCCTCTACTTAATTTTGATGTTATTTATTTCATGCTTATATGTCTATCTTGGCTTAGTTCATTTTTATGAGGTGCTTTGGTCATGCTATATATTTACTATAGTGGTATCTTATAGTTCATTGTTGAAAAATAAAGTATTTTCTTTTTCCGTGATCAGGTAAAAATGTAGGACGATCAGGCAGTCTTAATGGTGAGCAAACTGTGGCTAACGACCCAAAAAATATTCGTGTCAAGGTATGTTGGTCAACTTTCCTTGTTTATTCTTTACTTCTATGGTAGGTGTTTGATTTCTTTGCATCCTTCTGATCATGGTTATGTTGCTTTTATCATCAAGTGCTTTAAGGGGTAGTGTATTATTTTATGTCTAGTTCTCAATATCAAGGTTTCTTTGGTACATTGGATTTCTTGGCTTGTTGTTTTTTTTTGTAAATCCAATAGCCTGCTTATTTTACATTAGCTTAAACTATACTTTTTGTAAATTCAATACTAAGCTAAAACGTTAATTTAGGATTGTTGCAATGACCTTAGACCTGCTAATCAAATCTTTTCTTTATGATATTCAGTTGTGGAGAAATTGTTTTTTTCCAAAGTGGCGGCCATGTAGTCTTGCTACTTCTATATTGGCTCACAAATATGAAATGCTGGTGTTTAATAAGGTGATTTATTTATTGAATAAAGAATCAAGTTGGATTTGATGATCTGTGAGGTGATATGATACAGAAGAACCTATATACCAAGAACTAATGAGGGCGGAAAGTTGCCTATAATGAGTTATTTCGACTAGGGTGGGGAGTGTTCGGCGGGTGATGTCCTAAAAAGGAATCACTGATACAAGATGTTCCTGACAAGGCTTCTAGGGAAACAAGTGGTAGAAACTTCTAACAGGTTTCTAGGTGAAGGGATATGAGAATGATAGTTTCACATTATTATACAGAAAAGTATTATGATAAGATGAAACTAAGTTAGTAGAGTGAAATAAGAAAATATGATGATGATTGATGATATTTATATTCCGCATGTTATACTGTCTTATCAGTGTGATATATGACAAAGGTGGAGAATTTCTGTTGATCAGTCATATGTTTTAGTATAATATTTTTGTTACGCATGCAAAAGATATTTTGATATGAGGCATGCCATGTATTTATATATGTAACAGTAATTATTGGAAGCTCCTTTGGCTCACTGATGGTTATTTTTATCATTCCTGATGGTATTTGTACTTGTTTTTGAATTCATGTTATGCTATAGTTGGGATAAGATATTTTAATATGATGCATGCCATGTATTTATATATGTAAAAGTAATTATTGGAAGCTCCTTTGGCTCACTGATGGTTATTTTTATCATTCCTGATGGTATTTGTACTTGTTTTTGAATTCATGTTATGCTATAGTTGGGATATTATTTTACCTATAGAGTCTACATTGACGGACTCTTGCCATTTTGGCGGCAGATATTGCACAAGAAGAATCACGGGATTTGACGAGAGATATCAAAAATTGCGGCAAGTGAATTTAATTTTTATGCTACATGTTATATATGTTGTCTGACGTTTCGGTTACTAGTAGCTCGGTTGTGTAAAAGGGAGGCCGAGTATTGGTAGTCGGGACGTTACAGGAACTGACATATTTATGGAATCGCCCGCTATGGTTAAGTGTCAGGAGTAGCCGCTATGTCTTGGCAGAGGACTTCGGGTGGATGGAACCTCGAGTTGATAGACCACTAGGCCAAAGGGACATTAGGTGGCGATGACACTAGGTGGTGATAAAACCGAGCGGTGGTAACGTCGGGTGATGGTAATACTAGGCGTTGGGATCACTGGGGTGAACCTGAGATTAGTGGATCTCTTTGCCTGGCTTGGTTATTGTCGGGAATGATACCGAATCTTCAAATGAAGGCCCTGTCTGACAAGTCCGGGTGACTTGAATGGCATGTGGACGATTGAGATTGGGCAGGAAATTCATGTGTAAACAACCACATAAGGTTGCCATACTTCCTTGCCCTTATATAACACAAACATGCTTCAAACATGAATATGATACAACTAACTTTTTTACTCTTTGTGATGCTTAGGTTGCTCCTGTTCCCAGAGCCCTTTATTCACACTTTTTTATTCTTCTTCATCTTTATTGGTTAAAATTGTCAGTTTTGTTTTTTTGCTTCATACTCACGATTTGAACATATTAGTGTATGGTTGTTTGCCAAAAAGAGTTCGTTTGCTAGTTGCTTCCTGTGATACATGATTGCGGCTTGCAGTACTAATATCACTTGCAAGTGCATTAGTCCTTCCATTGCTTACATATTTAATTAAATTTCTGATATTTTTGGTTGTTTATGAATATTGGTGGCTTGTAGTTGGTATTGCTGGGAGATTCGGGTGTTGGTAAAAGCTGCATAGTCCTGCGTTTTGTTCGTGGTCAGTTTGATCCCACCTCAAAGGTAAATGTTTTAATAAGTTGAAGAAAATAGAATAAGTTAAATTACAGTTTGTATTATCATTAGGCATGGCAATAATGCGAGGTGGTGTGAGTTAGCCTAAATCCACACTAGCTCCACACCTTAGATATCTCCCCACACCCGCCCCATCACTCGCCTCGGGTAACACCGTCCCACGGGAAAAATATTCTACTGGCAACCTCCCCATTTTTCCCAATCAAATATAGAAACCCAGTGCCTCCTACACCATCCATTGATTGAAAATATGACAGTAAAAGCGGGTTTTAGGTTTAGATAGTTATGGTCTTTTCTTATTTTATACCTTGGGGTAATTAGGATGGGTTTAACCAAAGTTGTACTTGCCTCGCACATGTTTCAATAAAAAAACCATCTTCGTCCTGTGGTTTTTGCTTTTTCAAAAACACCCTTCCCATTCAGAGTGGGTGTGGGTGGAGCTCCAAAGGGCATGTCTGAATTGCCACCCCTAATTAGCATAACTGATAATGCTACTTCATGTATATTATTTCATATTGTCAGAACTTATTTCCTTGACCTTTAGCCTGTACTTGTATAATTGTCTTAATGTTTTATGTTATAGGTAACTGTGGGAGCATCTTTCTTGTCACAAACAATTGCTTTACAGGACTCAACAACTGTCAAATTTGAAATATGGGATACAGCTGGGCAAGAAAGGTATGTGATTGAAGGAATCATAATGTGCAGCTTGTTATGTCACATTATCTTGATGAAGAAGCGCAATATTGGTTTAGTTATACGTATGCACATGAGCAATCTATGAGTAATTAACTCTACATGTAGCTCTCTTATGTACTTGTTGTTTTCTGTGGGTCAAATGTTGTGCACGTAAAGTGGATCCTTGATCTATTAAAAGGCATACTTGATACTGGACTCTTATTAGATTGGTCATCTATTTGGCACTTTTTCAGGTAACAATTTATGATAAGCTCATTTGCAGGTATGCAGCATTGGCGCCTCTTTACTACCGAGGTGCGGCTGTTGCAGTTGTTGTATATGACATAACAAGTCCAGATTCATTCCTCAAAGCACAATACTGGGTTAAGGTAATGTTATCGCTTTTTTCCCAGAATGAATTCACATTCTAAAAGTCCTCAGTAGTGGTATTATCATATGGCGATTGTATTATTTCTACATCAATTGATCATTAATTGAGCTAAACCATTGATAAATTAGTGACCTATGAAGCACGAGTACGATACGACGATACGAATACGATACGATACAGATACGACGATATGCCAAGCTTAAAAAAAATAGGATACGGATACGTTAGGATATGACTGTTATATATGTATATATAATACGTCATATTCTCATATTTAAGATATAAATCCATGGTAGATTATAATAACTTATACATCTTATTGTTATAATTTTTAAAAATATTTTTTAATTTTTTTTCAAATTAATTATATATTTTTTAAACATGATTAATATCACTAAAAAATAATACAGACAATTGAACTAAAAAAAATAAAAATATTCTTCAACAACTATTGAGTTTAAAAAGATTTTAAAATTTATTTAATTGCTTTCAACCTATCACAGATTATCTAAGTGAGATGAGAATTTAAATATACATCAGTAAATTAGTTTCAGTTTTAATTTAAATTCAACCTAAATTAATTAGTTCGATGCAAATGACATATAGGAGCCTAAGTGAAAGATTTCAAAAGATATAAACCAAGTGTAATTAAATATAAACCATAGTGACCTATCAACAATTTGCTAATTAATTTTTACTACTTTTTATTATAATTGTGGCTTAGGCCTTTAAATTAAACTACAATGAGTGCAAGGAATACATAAATTATTAAGAGGAGGCACACCTTGTCCATATAAAAAGGCGTAAAAGAAAATGTAAGTGTGCCTGTGCCTAATACCAGTGATGATGTCAACCGGTCGCCAACTCATAATGCCTATTTTCATACCATGCTAGGTGGTGGGGATACCTAGAAACACAAAAGTTGACATATTCTATAAGGGAGAAAGAGATCTCAACGGCAGACACATGGAATGAATTAGGCACACACATGATATTGGCCGTCATAATCTTCATCATCATTCCTATTATCAAAAAATTAACAAAAGCATAACAGTGATTACATGGTCAGACACCTAGAAGTGCAATGGGTTGCTATACTTGAACTCCATGCTCCCTTTGGTTGTGTGGATCGCCCTCTACTTTTGACGTTACATTTTGATATAAGACAAAAATAGAATTAAATTTTAAGGTTTCAATTAGCAAATATTAGATAGCAAATTATTTCAGTTAAACTTAAAATAATTTTTAAAATATTTATTATATGATAAATAAGATTTTAAATCTCGCAAATAAAATTATTTTAAAATTAAGATTAAATTGAATCAGTGATAAATTATAATTTATCGAATAGATTAGGGCTTATTGAATAATTCAAGAGATCAAATTTGAAGTTTAAGAAATCAAGGTCAAATTCCTTGTAAATAAATTCACAGTAATTTTTGCTTGAATAAATATATGGCTACGTAATTAGAGCTAAGTTGAATATTCTGTCACAATATAATTTCAATTGAATCAAAATTAGTGATTAAATGAATTTAGAGAAATTTATACCTTAGTTGAAGATATCTAAATTTCTGAATATAATTTCTCCAAAAAAATATCAAGATGAAATTTTCCAACAAGGCTGAGTGAGCTGCAAATGGGAGTGGGCCACTCGTGTGGTTCAGGATCACATGTGGTGGGATGCAGCTGTTCGAGCCGACTTGCGCTTGGGTAGGGATGCGAGCTAAGCTACTTGGGTCAATGTGGACAAGACGCAGGCACGATGATGGGAGAACAGTGGAGTCAACCACAATGCTGGAGGGGGAAAAAAAAACCACAATGCTGGAGGGCCACGATCAGGTGGGCTTGAGTTGGTTTGGTTTGGTGAACTCGGTCAAAGGATTCATCGGGGTTTGCATGACTCGCAGTTGAATTGAGACCGTAGGTGTGGCGCGCTAGAAGTTAACGAATTTGATGAAGATCAGTGACAATGGAATCCGAATGAGAGAAGTTGCAATACGCACTGGCTAGTAGAGATAGCTAAGCTATGTGCGAGGGATGTGATTGAGTGATGTGGAGAGGAGGGAAAAAGGTTTTTTTAAATAAAAGATAACTAGGATGTCTAAGAATTTTCTCTCATAGTCAATTTTTACTTTTCCTATTTAGTACATCGATCTCTTAACTCGAATTTTGGTGTGTACTCAAGCACAAATTTCAATTATCATTAATAACTCATCCATTACAATGCATGATGATTTCTTTATATAGAGATCCCAAATTAAATCAAACTAATATGATAGTTGGCATTCAGACCAAATCAGTTATATCTAAAGATCTTCAATTAGCATTGGGAAAATGTGGTAACAAATATAGACATGCTATCAGGTTTGATGAAGAAAGCACTACACATTTACCTATCTCTATTTATATAGCATATCTTAGTTTGATTTAATTTGGTACGAGGAAGAAATGTGAGAAGAAAATTATATGGAAGGAATTGAAAACAAAAATTTAAGGAAATAGTATAAGAGTTGCAACATGAGAAAGTACATTCACAGATTCAATTAAGTTAATTAAATCAACTGACAAATGGTAGAACTCATTGAAATGATTATGAGTCATGAGCATTGTGAGGTTAATAGGTTTGACTTGATGGAATACACCTCTAACCTCCATAGAGTTGCTAATAGGATTGAGTCTATGTTGGACAAGTATCGAAACTTGCGGAGAGCACATGAGACTGAGTGGCTAGTTAGCTTGACTTTTACTTAGTGTGTTATTTGGTTCATCAGTTATTTTTGGAGGGCCTTATAGCACTTTTTGGGTACCATGGCTATTGTTACATTGACTTACTACTGACATATGATCATATTGAGTCATCCAGTGGAAACTAGTATGGTCATGAGTTGAATTTATATGCATTTCTATTTTCTTATATTATCGCATATTAAGGATTCTAGGATTTTTTTATTGCATTTTGTACTAGGTTGTTGGATCATTCTGTATTTTTATTATCTATCTATGAAGCACGAGTACGATACGACGATACGAATACGATACGGATATGATGATACATCAAACTTAAAAAAAGTAGGATACAGATACATCAGGATACGACTGTTATATTTGTGTATAATACGTCATATTCTCATATTCAAGATATAAATTTATGGTAAATTATAATGACTTATATATCTTGTTGTTATAATTTTCAAAAATATCTTTTAAATTTGTTTCAAATTAATTATATTTTTTAAACATTATTAATATCACTAAAAAATATTATAGACAATTGAACTATAAAAAATAAAAATATCCTTCAACAACTATTGAGTTTAAAAAGATCTTAAATTAAAATAATATTTTAAATTTTTTTTAATTACTTTTAACTTATCACAAATTATCTAAGTGAGATAAGAGTTTAAATATACATTACTAAATTAGTTTCAGTTTTAATTTAAATCTGACCTAAATTAATTAGCTCGATGAAAACGATATATAATTGAAAATAATATAGATAATGTGACATAAACTCAGAAACACTAATCTGGTTAAAGTAGATATATACCATTCTCTCTCTAAGTCTTTAACTAAATAAAAAAAAAAATCAAAGTTCTATCTTTTTCATCATATGAGTTTGATTAAAGTAAAAAAGTGATCGGTGTCTAACAGAAGTAAAGATAGTATGATTAAGATAGAAAAACTAGATGATACAGTTGCTTACGAATACCAAATCCTTTTTCTATTGCCAAAACACTAGTGTGCATCAAGCATTTTGTAATCCCAATTGTGTGAGTTCAGTACATCTCTCAATTTTATTATTTGAATTTATGCATAAGTTATGTTTTATGTATAATATATTTTTATTTTTTATCGTGTAGGCCAGACCAATTTTTTCAATATTTTTTCTTTAATTAGAAGTATCGAAAAGTATTGGATAAGTATCGGGCAAGTATCAGGCGAGTATCGAATTTTTAAAAAATAAAAATAAAAATTGATACGCCACGCGGCGTATCAGATACGTATAAGAGGAGTATCGGTATCCGATATATATACGATACAGATACATTAGGCTCCATAAAGTATCGGTGTCGATGCTTCATAATTATCTATGTTATTTATTTTTTATTAAATTAATAAAAAATCAGCAAAATTGTGGTGGATAATTTCAATTAAGTTGAAATAATTTTTTAAGTATAATTATATAATATGATAATTAGATCTATAAATTAAAATTTATTTTAGAATTTCAATTAATTTGTTTTGAATAATAAATTTTGATTTTTATCACTAGATTATGAGAAATGTCAAATTTTCAACTCAATAGTAATACTTATTGAGATTTTGATATTTTTTCTTTTGAGTGTAACTTTACTCATTAGTGTCCATAACTAAAATTCATTTTAATACTTATTTAGAATTGATCGGATTAATTTTTATTAAGTAAATAAGTTTAATTTAATTTAATTATTAATGATACCTTGTTCGATGAATTTTTTTATTTTTTTAATAGACTTTAAGGCTATAACTGATTGATTTGACCCAGTTGAAGACACGTTAGTCGCTTTATTATACTCAATGAGTTTCTTCCACTTAGAAAGAGTTATTGGGACACTATGACAGACTTGTATTTTATTATTTTTAGATTTGCTTGATTTTGATAATTGATTAGATTTGGGTTGATTTGGTTGATTGATATTAAATTATTAATTGAAAATTTGAAACTGACTTGGAAGGATAAAGATTTATCATATTTTTCTTATTAAAATATTTTTTATTTAGTTGATTGTATTTGAAAGCATATTTTCTCCTTTTAGTTTTAGTTTCTTGTCATTATACATTGGGATTTCTATGTAAAAAGTCTTCTTCTATTATCATAGATTGACTATTCGATGAAATGAGAATTAGGTTTCTATGTTGAAGTATAAATTCAGATTAGAGAATCGATATCTTAGATACGAAAAGGTATATGCTAACCTTAGGTAAGAATTGTTTAATGGCTTAGTTATGTAGTTATTCAACTCTCGGCTACGCTGCTCCGCCTCCTTACAACCACAGGGAGGCCTCAAGCTCATTCTTTCTCAGAGAAGCTGCAACAACATTAATGGTGGTACACTATGATATTCAGCTGATGCAGTTGCGCTTGCCTCAACTTTACTTGCATTAGAATTGTATCGATTCGTGCATCATTATATGAAGACTCGCGGATGGACTCTCCTCTCTGTAGCCTTCTACACCACCCTAGCTTCCCCTCTAATTTGTCGCACCAGCATTCTCGATTCCAGTGCTCTCACTAGCCTTAAGCGAGAATGCAACCTACTGGCTCCATGTGTAATCCTTTTAGCTCTACGCGACTCTTGTCAGCTCGCTGCGAGAGGGTAGTCCCTGACTTAAGCTGTGTTCGTCAGTCCTCGCCTATCGCATTGCTCTCCTTGCAATCCAAGTCAATCGCCCTACTTCCTCTATGATCCAAACTTGTGAGTCGCACCCTCACTATTGCGTGCTGCCCCTAACCAATCGCCCTGAAGTCCAAAATCCTTATTTCAAGTGAAATTACATCGAAGTGCCTGAAGTTCTAACTATATAGATTACCCAACTACATCCATTTTTTGTTCCTATTTGGATTAAGGTATAATATTTCCTAGATTTAAATAATTTATTGATTGTTCGCCGTCAATAAAATCATTTACTTTAGTTGTGTGACCATATATTTATTTGATCGAGAACTAGTGTTGAATTTTATTTTTTGGGAATCTCATTTAATCATAAACCTTATGTCTAACTTCTTGAACTTAATTCAACTATCTTAATCTAATTGATAAATTTTTATTTATTACGATCTAATTTAATTAAAATTTTAAAATAGCTAATTTGTAAGATTTAATAATTTTATTTATCATATTATTATATTGGAAGAATTACATATACAATATTATATTTAATAAATATTACAAATTTTACACCCAATTTTCAATAATTATAAAAAATATTAAAAATTTAAATTACAAATTACGCTTTATATACTATGATCACTCTCCGTAAGTATCTTTGATTGGAATAGAATATTTTGTATATATATTCTGGTCAGTCTCTGATGTAAGATACCCTAGCTCTCGCGATGAAGTGAATTTATGTCAGATAAGATCATTAATTTTAGCTTTTGCTAGCATTTGGATCATATTTAATTCAAATCAATGGCTAAATATAATCATTGTTTTGAATGCTCTTTATTCCATCTCATTTAAATCAACAATTACAATATGAAGTTTCTAACCGTGGTTAAAATCAAACTTCGGTGTGTATCGAACTTTGGTGTGTGTAACTGGAGCAAATAGAATGTGTAAAATGTAATTTGTAATTGAAGCTCTTCATTAGTTTTGTAATTTTTTGAGAATTGAGTATAAAATCTATAATATTTACTAAATATGGTGTTGTATATTTATTTTATTATATTTTAGAAAATATTTTGAGCTTAATTAAAATAATTTATTAATTAATATTACTGATTTAAATCCTAATATATAATTTGATATCCATCATGCTGAACAAAAATAGAAAATCAAATTTACTAGCCCCTTTATTAGGCAAGAGCATGATAGATCATTGCCTCTTGTGCTACTTGTGGCATTTTAACGAACATCTATTAAGCGATGACTTTCAGTTGTGTTTAGAGAAGATTTTGACTTTATAAAGCTACCCTATGTCGATCCCAGTCCCATCTCTACGCTTTCCATCGCAATAGCATTTGCACAAAATAGTTGTTGGGATGTTTTCTACACTTTCAGGATTTTCATGGGAGCTTTTGCCTGTTGTATAATTGTTATGACTTGGCCTAGAGTCCTAAAGAATAGCTACCCTATTGTGGCCTTAAGCATTGGGGCCTGGAGCACACCCGGCTTGGATCACATTTATATCGCCAATATTGATCTCACCAATATTGATCTCACCATTTGCTCTATTCCTTGTAGCAGTGCACATTCCAATGGGATTCGAAACCATTCCTTGGGCTTGTTGGGCCAGTTTGGCTTAGATTCCAGTTCTTGCTTCACTTAAGCTTCGGTGAGTTTTGCTACATTTAAGTTCCATCTTCCTCCATCAAACACGGCTGCTTGCGGCTGCTAGGTTGTTTCCCTGTAGTTGCATCTCTGGGCAAGATGGACCTGTTGCCAACCTTCCCCTGGGATTTTGATTGTAAGCCTTCCTCCTAGAAATATAGATCACATTCCCTTTCGATGTTGCTGTCTTCCCAGCTTCTAACATATCATCATTTGCAATATCATCTTCTTCAATCCTTTGTTCGGGTTCAGGCTGCTGCTTCAATGGGTGGCTCCACTGCTCGCCTGTTGTTGGTCCACCTCCATAGCTTTGTTTGCTGTTAGATTGGCCACCCTCATCTTCATCTTCTATAACAGCTCTTAGGTAGGAACTGAAATGGCCAAAACAGACCTGCATCTCCACTCTTCTTGGCTGGAATAGAGGAGCCACTGCTGCATCCTTTGCTTTCCGCCCAGCTGCTTCCTGCTACCTGAGATCTGTCCAGCTTCCAGGTCTACCACCAATCACACCACCCCGCTACATTCCACCACTGTTTCTGATTGCCAGCTGCTTGTGGCGAGGGGGTTCATCCCGCTCTTTCTTTTTGCGTCACAACCAAAAGAACTCTAACTCTCTGTGCTCTCATTTACCCGTGGAAGGCAACAGGGAGGTGTAGTGATAATCTTGCTGTTACTATTATTTTGTTTTCTTTTTATCTAGAACTTCTGTACTTCATATACACTTTCATTAGCATTACCGCATCTTCTAAACAATATGAATATGGTCAAAGATTAGTTTATGTCTCTCCTGGTTTTATGATACTATTGATGCAAGACATTACAACTTCATGTACACTTTCATTAGCATTACTGCATCTTCCAAACAATTTGAATATGATCAAACATTATTTTATGTCTCTCCTGGTTTTATAATACTATTGATGTAAGACATCACATGATATGCTTGATAAACTGGGACAATGTTTTAAACTATGAACTCTCTTGTAGAAATTATGTTAAAGTAGACCATTTACTATTTTTTAGCTTACCTCTACTAAATATCTACTGCGTTCAGTTAGTCTGGAAGTTGACACTAGTTAGAAATGTTATACAATGATGATGTTGACAAAATTGTCCGTTGATACTGGAATTTACTTTTGAAGTGGCACTCTTAGATTTTTTTTATTACGCTCTTGGTATTGTTAGAGAGGACAATCAAACTGCACATTTTCCTTAATTAGGTATTTAGTTTTTAGGTTAGAATATATCAAATCGAGTCAAATAGCTTAGGGATTACATTGTTTTGGCCTTGGAATCTTATTTGATTGTCGTTTGGTCATGTTTAACTGCATTCTAGCAGAATTATCCCAAGTAACAATTGAACCTGCCACTGTTGTCAACCAAATCGCTGAAGGCTCATCTCCTGCTCAAGTCATCTGTGATTATCTGCGTACTACTGCAGAGATACTTCTTTCTTTCTCTTGAAAATGTTCTTGCACTAATTATGTTTTTCGTTTATTTTTTTCACACAGCACTCTGAATTCTTAACTTCACCTTGTTTTATTGCAATTGGGACTTTAAATTTTTCCTTTTCCCTTTATGAATAAGCTTTTCCATAAAAGTAAATGAATACTTACCTAGTTTCATTTCTATTTTCATCTGTTTCCTAACAGGAACTTCAAAAACACGGAAGCCCTGATATTGTCATGGCTTTGGTAGGCAATAAAGCTGACCTGCATGAAAATCGAAAAGTATCTGCTCAAGTATGCACACTGCTTTAAAAACACATGTTATTAACTATTTTTGTTATCTTCTGCATTTCGACCATTGCATGGAGAAAATCTGAGAACCTGCTTTTCACTTTTGAAGGATGCCATGGAATATGCAGAGAAAAATGGCATGTTCTTTATCGAGACATCTGCGAAGACTGCTGACAATATTAACCAGCTATTTGAGGTATGAATTTCAACCTATTGCCAATTGATGTACGACTAATGTTGGTGTCTTTAACTTTTCATCACCATGCTGGTCTAGCTTTTAATAATTTTACTTGGCATCCATTACATTCTATATGGTCTGTGTTGGCTCACATGCTAATACTCTTGTTTGCTTCCCAGGTTAACTTTAGGGGCCGTTTGGTTCAGTGCTATCTTCTTATTATGCCATATTATTTAGAGAAAATAATTATTTATTTTAATGATATGTATAGATAATCTTTTAAAATATTATAGAATTATCACTCAAAAGATGATATTTAGATATCATGACATGTAGATTATATGATTTAACACTAATATAATACTAAACAAAATGCCCTTAATCAGATTAAAGTTGATCTGATAGGTCACATCCTAAGCAAATTCCAAAGTTAAAACTAAATATATTTCACTCGGCTTTTAAAACTAAAGACTTTCTTTATTTTACATCCTATACATCTCATCTTACACATTACACACAAATCTTAAGACTAAACAAATGCACCCTAAACAAGTTTTTTGCGTCAATTTTTGAATGAGTTACATGTTCTAAAAATTTTGATCATGTTAGTAGCAGATCACAAACAAGAACTTTGATGTATATATTTCAGATACGCATTATGCAAATTGAATATATATTTCAACATTATAATGTGAAGCGTGCTGCAGTTTGCAGCCTTAAGGCTCTGTTTGGTAATAAGAAAAAAAAGAAGATTTGGTTGGAATTTTTAGTGATTTTTGAAAAATGTGTATGATATGAAATAAAGTAAGTTGGTTATATTAAAAATTGTGTATGATGTGAAATAAAAATGATTAATTTATTGAGAATTGTGTTAGATGTGAAATAAAGTGATTGTTTAATGTTGGAATTTGTGTGAGATGAGATATAAAATAATTTTTTAAGTTTTTTTAAAATAAATTTAAGATTTTGGCCATGGGTAATTTTAGCTATGATTTTTAGTTCATTGCCAAACAGGGCCTAAGTGAGGCAGTTCATGGCCTCTATTCACATGCAAGGAGCCGTACTAATGATGTTAGGGGAAGGAGATTTAAAGTAGATTATTTAGAAAGAAATAATAATGACAAAGCCTTCACCTCAAACTAGTTGAGGTCAGCTAATATAAGCAAAATTCATTGTAAGAAGTGTCAGTTTTACACAGGCCATTAAAATATTGCAATCCTTCGATTGCCTCTGCAGAATTAAACAATAATGCTAGAGGTGGAGTTTTTTTAGCAATTTGTAATAAAATAAGTATATCATGCCAAATCAATGGCAGATCCATAGATTCATCCCTACTGAAAATGCTCTCTTGTTTGCTGCCACCTCTACACTAACTGCTTCTTTTTCTAATTTCTCTGCTTCTAGCTGTGATTCTGAAAACCATGCTCCACTTATTCTTAAAACCTCTTTTTTTTTTGTTGTTGTTGTTTCTTATCTGATCTTTACCAGGAGATTGCTAAGAGGTTGCCTCAGCGACAACACTCTTCCTGATCAATTGCTCAAAAATAAACAGATCCCACAATTGTTGATTTACTTGCTGGAGCTGTTGGTTTGTATTATGGTTGCTATGAATAAAGTTCTGATTTGGTGACACATACGAACACTTCAGGTATTTTATTCTTCTCAATGGGTTGTGATTACTTTATATTTTTACTTAGAACAGACACCATTAGGATGTTTATATGTGTTCATGACAAACTTAATTACATATAAAATACCAAAAACATACATTACACATGTAGCCCCCCAAAAGTTAATAACACATTTTAAATTTAATAGATTTTTTTTTCTTTTTTTAAGTAAATTGGAGATGATGACAATTAAGGTGGAGTAAATTTGAAATGATTAATATATATTATACAGATAAAACATTATGTTAACAACAGTGTAATACACAGAGGGAAAGAGAGATCAAGAAATTAGAAAAGAAATTTCACTGGATTCACTCCGTTTTGAAGGAAAAACAAAGAATTCAACAAAAATTGCAATCCTTACAATGCAATTGTGCAGCTCTACAATTTTACTGCCTTTGTTTAAATTACAGGATTGGTCAAACTGAAATATCAAAGAATCTGGGCTATCTTGATTATCTATTTCCTACATTAGTCTTCATTTAAGTAAGCTGCATTTACTAACAAAACCAACTTAATTTCAATCAAAAATAATAGATAGAACATCTTCAATCTAATTTAAAAGGATCATCACACCTTGTGATCAAATTTTAGCGCAAATTTTCCTGAGCATTACTCGGTAGATTGGATCTCCACGATCTAAGACGTGCTGCTCCCAATCTGACGGCACTCCAAAAGGGTTCTCCGCGAGCCATCTCTTCATGCCGCCTTCGCCGTGATCTAAAACAAGTTCACCTTCTGCATGCTTCATAAATTCATCTTTCATTCTCATGGTCACGCCCTCTATGTCCGATTGCAAGAATACCTGCAGTTGAAAGGAGAACACAATTAATTGGCCGTAGCAAGATGCAACAAGTAATTCATTTTCTCGAGAGGAAAATAAAAAAGAGACAGCATAATCCTGGCCTTCGCTTATATACAAAATATACTCGCATTACACTAGGTCAGTAGATATTATGTAAAATTAAACTTAGCTTACTATAACATGTAGGTAATTATCGTAAATTTTCCAATGAAACATGCACACGCATATATATATATATACATCAATAGTATATTTAATACATATAATTTACATGTTTTTGAATGGCATAGAAATATGCAAAACTATTTTAAAGCAAAAAAGGATCAATATAGTTAAACCTTTCCGTCAGTTGCAAGCAGATCTATGATAGCCTCAACAAGTGCTCTTTGAACCATTCTCCACCTGTGATCTTCATGGTTGAAATCCGGATTTGGGCACTGCATATTTGAGAAAGCATAATATGTTTAGGCCTTGTTTGTCTACGAGTTTAAATTTAACCTGGTTTAATTTTAATCAGGCATATCACATCACACATAAAATTTAATATTAAAAATTAAATTTATTTCACATCCTACACATATTACTAAAATAATAACTAACTTATATCACATCCCTCACATATTCCAACATAATAACTAACTTTATATCACATCCCTCACATATTCCAACATAATAACTAACTTTATTTCACATCATTCACAACTTTCAATAAAAAAATATCTTTATTCAAATTTAATTTTAACCTTCTTAAATTTAACCTTACAAACAAACACTACATTGTATGCATTTAGCATGCTGTCAATGTATTTTTCATGTTTTAGGTGTCTTAACATATAAATATAAAGTCAGGTGTATTATGTATGCAAAATCTCCAAAGAACTGTTATAATGTACACATGTACTATTCAACCTTTTATGGCAAGTGTTGCTCAAAGAAATTTCTGTCCATTTGTTGTAAAGATATATTGATCAATTCTTCCTAATTTTCCTCAAATCAAATGACAGATGGACAGTTCTTGGATAATAATGAATGCTGTTATTGTGCAACGTCGTTGCTGCAGTAGTCTAGATGTGGTTTTCCAAGGATAAAAAAAGATCTTCATTATAAGAAGGGAACAGGAATATACCTGTATCGAAACAAGACTCAACTTTCCTGGATAACTTGCAACAATAGACCGAAATGTAGAAGTTGCATTTGTTGCTATGAAGTGCCTTGAATATAAAAAAAAAAAATAACTAGAATCAATCAATAAAGTAGCTAAAACACTGAAAAATGAAACGAGATTTGCTAGAGCAAAGGAAACATATTAACATTCAGACAGTTTGAATCAGTAATCGAAGTGGTTCTAAAGAAGCATCTCTATCCCTGTTTGGCAATGGATTAAAAATTATGGCTAAAATTACTCATGATTAAAATCTTAAATTTATTTTAAAAAAATTTTAAAAATTATTTTATATCTTATCTCACATAAATTCCAACATTAAACAATCACTTTATTTTACATCCAACACAATTTTTAATAAATCAATCAACTTTATTTCACATCATACACAATTTTTAATATAACAAACTTACTTTATTTCACATCATACATATTTTTCAAAAATCACTATAAATTCCAACCAAACCTTCTATTTTTTCTTATTACCAAACAGAGCCAGGAATGTATATAATGGAAAGTGACGAGTATACCATTATATCATTTAAGATAACACAGAAGATGTCAAGCAAAAAGTAACATGATTACAAGTCATATAAAATATTTGATATGGTTTTTTCAAGAAAAAACTATCCAAAAAGATGCATAAAGCCGACCACATAAAAGTCTACCGAAGTAGAAGAAAATGATAATGATGATAAATGCTAGGGTCATCTCTTTTGCACTGCATGCAAATCATAGTTTTCAGAGCTAAATGTATATAATATAATAGATTTTTGTGGCAAAGAACTATAGAGTAAAATAGCAAAAATCATCAAATATTCCATAAGTTGCAAAAGCAGAGGATCATAAAGAAAGACACGAAATCTAGCCGCATGCAAAAACCTATACTCTTCTCATAACTACAGAGCCGCAGTTGTACTAAACGGTATTAGTATTGTCGGAAATAATGTTGATCAAGAGAATAAGCCATGACATAGACTCGTGCACAATTTTATTACAAACAGGTTTAGAGAGAGCTTACATATTTTTTGAACTCTGCACACGTATACCATCCTGACAACGCTTGACAAGCTGTATGGGTTGATGATCTTTAGATGTTTATGCAGCCCTGTTTGGCGCGAGGACCAAAACAGGACCAAAACAGGACTAAAATAGTACTAATTTAAAAAACAACAATAATAATAATAAATAAATTTTTTAAATCATTCTACACAAATTCAAATATAAAAAATATTATTTTACTTTACATACTTAACAATTTAAAATAAAAATATCAATTTTATTTCACATTTTAGACCAAAATATTCAAATCGAGTATTTTGATCTAAGATGTGAAATAAAGTTTATATTTTTATTAAAAATTATTGAGTATGTGAAGTAAAATATTATTTTTTATATTAAAATTTGTGTAGAATAATTAAAATAATTTATTTATTATTATTATTGTTATTTTTTAAATTAGTACTATTTTGGTCCTCGCGCCAAACAGGGCAACTAAAATTATAGCATAAACTATAAGGAAATATGTACCTTATTGTTGATCTCTAACCCAAGAAAATTTGCGTGCTTCCAATTTTTAGCCATCCTAAAAGCAAACAACCCATTTCCTGCAGTACTCATTAGCAAATTTACATCAGTTCACCAGGAAATTCAGCATAGAAAATATCAGCAGGCACACTTTCTATTTTTGTAAATATATAAATAACTACCTACACTGGGCAGAGAGGAAGAGAGAGAATTTTATGTGCCAGATTCTAATGGCCTGTTTGGTTCACGGAAAATAGCTCTGACCAAAAACTTTAATTAAAAGTATTATTTAATATCTCATTTTACATAAATTTTAATATTAAACACTCACTTTATTTCATATTCAATAAAAGTTTCAATAAATCAATCTAACTTTAATCCATATTCAACACAATTTTTAATATAATTAATTTATTTTATTTCATATCCTATATATTTTTCACAGAAAAAAAAATATTCAAATTATAATTTATACTCCATCCAAACAGAGCCTAAAAGTTACAATAACTATGGTCCTATTTTTCTATGTATAATTCAGTTAAAATATATAATCTAATATTTTCATGTTTTATCTTCAAAATATTTGGAAAAATATTTGATTGAGTAAAAAAACACTGCACCAAGTTCCAACCACTGTGAAATTCAGCATCAAGATGCCGATCCTTAGCTCACGAGAAAAGAGCCTGGCGGGGACACGACGACATCGGACCGTCGATTTATTCCAGGCAGGGTCTACACTCGACGTCTGAGATCTCACCACGTGGCGCCGATCTGGATGGATGATTGATATCTGCAGATTTGGCAGCCGGCACAATTGGTGGTTGATTAGTGGATTGGAAATCTCCATTTAAATCAATTTATTAATTTGAACGAGAATATTCTAATTTTTAGGCTGATTTTGTTTGATTACTTTCTTTTTTAGACATTCGTATTTGACATGATTGTAATCTTTTTTATTCTCGCATTTATTTCAACATTTATTTTCGCATTTTGAATTTCAAATGTAATAGACCTATATAAAGGCATGGACTAGTGTTATTTTTTTTGAAATCCTAGAATGAAATCATTTTGAGTTTGAATATTGTGTGTTATATCCCGGTTGGGGTCTTGGGTGAAAATCTCTAAATACCTTAAAGAAATTTAAGGTATTTCCTCAACTTTTTTTGCCTTTTAAACCACGATTTCAACTCAACCAAAATCGAAGCCCTTGATGTAATTTTTCAGCCCTAATTTCCCAAAACAGAGACCCGGCTCTGTCTCTATCGCCGACGCCGCGCGCCGCTCGGCCTTCGCTAGACCAGCTCTGCCCGTCTTCGCCGTCGTTCGGCGAGCTAGCCTGCCACTGCTGGTCGCCGCCGCCAGCTCGATCCGCGCAACGGACCTCATCCCTCTCGGCTCTGCAGCGCCGCCGCCACGCTCACCCGCCCCGCCGCGCTCGCCCGCCTCTGCCGTCGCCCCAGGCGGCCCACGGGCCACTGGCGGATGTCGGCGATCCCGCTGCCGACGCTCCAGCCGCTCCGCTCCACCACCGGCGCCACCCCTCGATCGATTGTCAGCCTCGCCTCACTCACCGTGTCCAGATCCACGTTAGCTCCGCTCGCCCACCTCCGCCCTCGTCTCTAGGCGGCCTACCCGTCACTGGCGTTCGCCGGCGACCTCGCTGCCGCCCATCCTAACCGCCTGGCGCTCCGACGACCTGCCGCGCCCGTTCGTCCCAGCTTGGCTCCGCCTCTACCTGACAGCACAGCATCGTGCCCGCCTCCTGCCAGCTACACACCTCCCCTGTACTGCCTATTCCTCAGGCGATCCGTGGGTTGCTGCAATTCAGCTTTGAGATCCGGAATCTTTCCTCGAGATAAACCCGAACATCAACTGAATACTTTGAAAATCCTGCAAGATTTTGTTGGGGTATCTGTTATTGGGACTGTTTGATTTGCTCGCCCGTGTAAACCTGAAATCATAATGTGTGATGAATTGCTATTGGGTATTATTATTTGTGAGCATACCTTTATTACTGTGTATCCCTAGCTCTGATTTATTGAGATATAATTGCCCTAAATCATTTGGTAAATTTACTAGATATCATTTGAGTTTATTTCTAAATCTTTGAAATTAAATTACTTCTTGGAACTGTTATTTCTTAATTATTACATAACTATCATCAACAATACTCCTGGATAAATTTTATGTTCATCTGTTAAATTATTTACCGATCTCTAATTAGGATTGCATCTTACATATTGTCCCGCATCAGAGCCTTAACTTGGCTTTTTTCTTTCAGTGGAAAGAATAAGACATCGAACTTGTTAACATGATCACAAACAAAGCAGCTTATTTTAGACTGACAGAAATCCTATATAGCTCACATCAGGTTTGTGTTTCCCAGCTTCAAAGAACTATCCAGGATTTTAGCTTTATCAACCCTACTTCGTGAATCAATCCTATTTTATTACTGCCTGTGTATTTGGTTGCAATTTAGGCAAATCACTGTGCATATGACTAAGTGGTGTTTTCCCCTAATAAGCAATCTCTGGCTGGTAAGTTTGATTTTATCAACTCTCTGTCCTTTTCTAAGTGCCACTGTCTTCCTTTTTAATTACTCATGATAAAAGATTAGACAATGTTTTTGAGCCTAAAGAACATTTTGTATTTCTGAGAAAAGAAAATGTTGTTTTGGATTATAGTAGTCTTTGTTGACCACAAGGAAAAGCCAAGTCGAGAGGATTTACACAATGGGTTGACTGGGCGTGTGCTTCTGACTTCCAAAAGTAAAACACACATTAAACTTCCAAGACTATGTGGAGAGGAATGGCATTAGAGAGAGAGAGAGAGAGAGGCAAGGAAAAAGTTATACTGGGAACAAAGATTATATATATAGTGGATGACAAATCTGCACGAGTCTGAATCTACACCACAAACTCTTTTTTTGGAAACTGATGTATCTCTAGACAAAGTTCAATCTACCTACCATGATTCTTTCGACAGGCTCAAGTAAGTAACTCTTGCACAATAATTTTCAAGCATAAGAAGAAAAAAAAAACAAAACTCCTAATCTCAATTGTCTAAGGATCAAACCATGCTCAAGTAAATCCTTGCATAACACAGTTTTGGCAAACTGACATGAATAGGAGCAAAATCAAGTTGAGGCATGATATTTCGAAGATAATACTATGGATCAATCAGAAGCAATTGTATGTAACATTAAAATTAGGCAAGAAACAAACAAAGGTGGCGAAAATTACCACTCCCAATATCCACAACTAAAGGCTGAGCTGGATCGTTGTAGATAGTAGACCAATCAACGTTACATGGATAAGCCTGCTTATAGAATTAAAATACAAAGGAAAAAAGGTTAAAAACTAAAAAAACACAGTGAATTGGGAAGATCTTGTAATAGTATGAATAAAAATCAGCTAGTTAAATTAAACAAAAATCCACTTATTACTATCTACTATAAATAGCAAACTGTGTATGATAGCTATACACATGAATATTTGGTTGGGGACCAAGAAACCCCTAAACTCTTTTAAAAATACTTTTATCAACAGTTTATATTTATTTCACATTATATGTAAATTCAAATATTAAAAATCAATTTTATTTCTCATTCTACACTAATTTCAACCTTAAAAATTAATTTTATTTCACAATTATACCTATATTTAAAAAATTAATTTTATTTCACATCCTACACATGTGTTAATAAAAAAAATTAACTTTATTTCACATTCAATACAATCCTCAATAATAAAACGACTTTATTTCACGTCATATATTAAGATCTTTTTCTTTCTCTTTTTGTTTAAAAAAATCTCTGTAACATACTTCAACCAAACGAGGCTAGAGTCTAAGGAAAAGCTGAAGGCACTGTCACAAAAGCATAGTTTGTTTTACATACTCTATCTAAAGCTGCAACACCTGGAAGTGTTTTTCCTTTGAGAAACCCCCAGACAACTGATGCACTTTTAAACATTTTGAGCTTTGGAAGATAATTATTGGCTTCCAGAACTGCCTTGGAGTTTGCATTCCCTACAACAGTAATTTCACAACCATTCATTCCAATTCTTTCAAGCATCAGAGACAACTCATATGCGCCATGGGAATTTTTTCCTGATGAACCAAATTTGACAGGACCAATCCAAAGAACCTTCTACATAAAGATGTACATTAATTAATCCGGTAGACAGTATATAGTGCTAATTATAGAAAATATACATGCATAAAGTTGTTGAGATGTAGACTTTTGGTTGAATGAATGAAAGTAAATATTTTTCTTAACGATGTTTGAAGTAGATAATCAACTAATGGTAGAAAAGTTCCATATCAGGTTTCCTGATGCTATATATACTCGAGCACTGCAGCATTTCATTACTATCATCAGCATCAAGGTTTTTGGCATCTTAATTCTGTATCTCTCGATAACATAACACAGCATCAAAGCTATTTCTTTGGTCATTAAGATATGTATATACAAGATGTAAGACAGTAAGACAATTTTATTAGGAGAACAAATAGCACTCAAGTGAGAAACAAGGGAACACTAAGTTCATTTAGGGACAACCACTAAAGGCACCAAAAAAGTAATGACAGAGTTCGATATGAGGGTCTTTTAAGTTATATTTTATCTTCCCGTATGGTATGACTATGAAGCAACCGTGACAGCCATTCAGTACCTTGCATTTCAGTAGAAACTTGTATATCTCCTTCAGTGATGATGGCCCAAGATCAATAGGTGTCCAACCTACGAACAAAGATCATGTCAACAGAGCTGATGAGGATACATTATTTTCTTTAACTTATATATGGGAGAAGGCTGCCATATTCACAGATCAACAAAAGAATTATGAGGCATAAGTTTAGAGTAACTGTTGATATGGCTCATAAGACTTCTCCGTTTTGGGTTATAAGATCATGGACTGGCGTAGAGATCCAAGTTCATGCATGTGAATTTTTTAAAAACAGGAAGACTGTCAAACATGGATAACTAATAAGCGATGATCTCTCTTGGATTTCGAAGTGAGGCATAAACATTACTGCAAAGCCATTATAATTAATTCAAAGGACATAATTTATGCTATTTCAAAAAAAAAAAGGCAATTTATCAGGTCTGCCGGATATGCTAGGAATTATAATGTTTACCCACAAGATGTACCATCCTTTATGATCAGCAATTCTGCTGCACTTAAAAAGGCAAAGGTCATACTTTAAGCCTCCGAATTCCAAACTTTCAGGCATAAGGCATATCTAGCTTCCTTAATGTAACAGTAACTTCTTCAAGAAAAATCCACATATGCTTGATATGGAGTATACCATAAATGTGGGATGCATAGTCGAGTTCAAATTGACTCATTTGTCAGACTCCTATCCATAAGTTACAATTGTATTTGTAAAATTTTATTAGAGCAACTATGTATACAACACCATATTTTATTATCTGTTACAATATAAAAGACAGGCCTTGATCCAATTTAAAGTTAAGCATGCAGCACATTACCATGTTTATGAAGTTAGCTTACATGAAAAAACAAATCCAACTATATTTAAGATCAATAAAACATGCATTATATGATAACAAACAATTAGCTAGTTAATGCAGAAAACTAGCATTTCAAAATTAATATCCCATTTTCCATTCTATATTATCTAAGCTTCTAACATTTCATGATATCAGATTACCAAAGCATGAATAAGAAAAAAAAAAGGTTAAGAGAAAACCAATCTTGTAGTTACGGTGATTTTTGTAACATAATAAACACAAATTAAAAATTAAGCTGCCTATAGCAACAAATCAGTATAATGTCTATTTCCAATAGATGATTGTGACATTTAGATCACCATTTGGGATTCTCGTCGAAGGAAATATTTTGAACCATTCTGAATTGTCATCATTCATACACTGAAGGTCAGTTGGAAAATATATTGGTATGTTCCTGCTGCGCACAAGCTGCAACAGTCTTGACGTGTCTCCAGTATTATCACGTTTCACATATAATGAGGACACAGGCAATCCTAATGCATCCATTATCTGAAACGCCAGCATGCCAACGAAAATCAAGCCATCACAAACTGAAGCTAAAAGGTGTAAAGCATCTGCCTTTTCCTGGATATTAGTCCCTCCAATCTGTAAAATTATTAATTATGAGGACATTAAAAATTCTCCATTATATGCACATAAAAAGTTTGCAAAAGATACGACAAAGTGATTTAATGGTTCAGATGCTGCTATAATTATAAGAAAGTTAAATGATTATAGTATAGAAAAGATTTTTTTTTTTCAGTTATTCAAACATGTAATGTGCTATTGTGGTCTCAAGTTCCAAATGAGAAATACAAAAGATTATATTAGATAACCAATAGCTAACATAAAACTTATCAAACAAATATGTCAAGAATTCTTTAAGAAATTGGGGTAAAGCTAGGATGTTCCCCGGATATAATGTACTATATTGTTTAAATATAGTGATAATGTGTAAGGGCCGTTACATCGACACCTTAGTGTAGTGATAAATGAATGGGGGTTTCCACATCATGGACAGATGCAAATAAAGAAGTCAGTTCAAAACACTATAATAAGACTAAAAACTTGAAATATAAGGACCTTGACTAACAAGTTAATAGAGTTAGTGGATATTATGATTTATAGGAAAATTAATAGTTTGTGCTTTCAAGAAACAAAATGGGTGGGGTTGAAAGCCAAAGAAATAGATAGCTTAGACTTTAAGCTCTGGTATTTGGGTAAGAATAGAACTATGAATAAGATAGATATAATTTTGAATAAGAGTTTGAAGAATCACATTGTAAAAGTCAAGAAAAATGTGAATAGAATTATAAATTTAAAATTTATTATTAATGGAATGAATATTAATATCGTAAATGTGTATTCTCCTTAATAGATTTGGATGTGAGTATAAACTTTGAAATAATTTAAAAAAATTGATGCAAGGGATAATTTAAGAAGAAAAAATGTTTATCGAAAGAGCTCCAATGAGCATGCTGAAAGTGTTATTGGGAAATTTAATAGCATTCATGATGAGTATGATTATGGAGAGATTAACAAGGCTAAAATCATTTTAAAATTTTATTAGTTCATGATCTTATAATTACTAATACTTTATTCAAGAAAATGAATAAGTGTATTATTAATTATAAAAATAAGTATTCAAGAATGTATATTAATTATTTCTTTACAAGGAAATGAGAATGCTTATATTATAAAGATTGTAAGATTATTCTAAGCGAAGATTTGACTATCCAACATGATTAATGATCTTAGATTTTAAGAACTAGAGCTGTAGAAAGAATAATAAGCTGAAACAAAACCCTCAGACTCAATGATGAAATTTAAAAAATGAGAATATAAACATATTTAAGATAAGAGTTCTAAAACTTTAAGTTGTGAGATATTAGAGGGGAAACTGATCTTTTGTGCTTACAGTTGCTAAATGCATCTACAAGAAGACGAAAGATATGCTTAAAAAATCTAAAAGCAATGCTTCAAATAATAAAGATGCATGATGGTCAAAACAAGATATAAAAGAAAAAATTAAAGTGAAAAACTTATTACAAAGACTAGTTTAAATGCAAAACAAATAAATTGAAAAAATATATAATAGCTTGACAAAAGTTCAAGAAAATAATATGCAATGCAAAGAATGTGACTTTTTGAGGATATATATAAGAAATTAAATATTAAAGAAAAAGACACATAGTCTTGCCAAGATTAAAAATAATAAAACTAAAAACACGGCTCAAGTAAAATATATTAAGGATGAGAATTAGAAAGTATTTTTTAAGTAAAAAATATTTATATAAATATATGAGTTATTTTCAAATTAAAATTTGAGAGACTTAAAAAAAATAAAGTGTAGGAAAATAGCAAGACTATATAACATTTCAATAAACGTTTAAAAATTTATGAGAAATGAAAGAATTTTTTGGCTCATTAAACTGTTTAATATAACTTTTAAAATTAAAAAAATACCAAATGAATGAAAAAAGAGTATATTGATATCTATTTATAAAAATAAAAGTAATATACATAATTATACTAACTATAAAAAAATTAAACGAATGAGTCATACTTTAAAATTTTAAGAGAAGATGATCAAATATAAATTACATTATGATACTTGGACTCACTAAACTAATTTAGTTTTATATTAAGTAAAGCTATTATGAAAGTTATTCATTTGTTGAAAAATTTAATAGATAAATTTATGAAAAAGAGAAAAATTGCATTTAGTTTTTATTGATTTAAAAAAAGCTTATGATAAACTTCTCAAAAAAAGTTTTTTGGAGAATCTTAGAAAAAAAGAATTTATTTTGTTTACATTCAAGTTATTAAAGACGTGTATAAGAGGAGTTTGAATACGAGATTCCCTATTAAAGTTGAAAACACTAAGGTTCAGCTTTAACTGCATATTTGTTTGCTTTGGTTATGAAAATTTTAACTAAGCATATTTAAGAAGAAATGCTTTAGTATATACTTTTTGCAAATTATTTTTTTCTTATAGCTAAAACTAAAGATGGAGTTAAAACAAACTTAAATTATAAAGGAATACTTTGGAGTGTTAGAGCTCCTTTAGTTGGAGAGTTTTTTTTTATAAGAGAATTATTTTGGTTAAAAGAGAGAAAATGTATTAGTTTATAAGTTTAATGAGAAATAAAATTACTTAAATATTAGGAGATGTGTAAAATGTGAAATAAAATTAATTTTAATATTGAAATTTGTGATAGATGTAAAATCAATTTGATTTTTAATATTAAAATTTGTGTTAGATGCAAAATAAAATTATTGAAATTTGTAATAAATTTAAATTATTAATAAAATATTAGTTAAGCTCTTTTAAGCCATAAACCAAATATGGTCTAAAAGTTTTTGTCTTAATAAATCTAAAATAAAATATATAAAGTGTAAATTTAGTCAAGATAATAGAACTTATATTAAGGATGCTACACTTGGTAATTAAATTATTTGAAGAGTATGCAATTTAGGTATTTCAGGTTAATTATATAAAATGATTGTAAAATAGAATGTAATATTATTTGCAAATTCAAATAAGATAGATAAAATAGAAAAATGGATCTTGTGTACTGTGTGATAGAATAATTTAACTTAGACTTAACAGTAAATTTTATAGGATGGCAATTAACAAGCAAATATTATACGATGCTTAATAAGTAAAAATATAAATAGAATAAATATCAAAAAAATGAAAATGCTAAAATAGATGAGAGCATATACATGAAATAATATGATTATAAATGATTATATCATGAAAAGGTTGGAGCATTGTTAAGTGAGTATAAGCTCAGAGAGAGTTGCTTAGATAATTTGGATATATAAATCGTAAACTAATAGAAATTTTAGTAAAAAAAATTGGGTATAAAATCTTACTTATGTAAAAAAAAAGAAAATGAAGATTAAAAAATACATGATAAAAAACTATAAAAAACGATTTTACATACTTGAAACTAAATGAAGAGTTGTTATTCGATAGAATTTAATGAAAACAATGAATTTATGTAGCCCCACCTAGTGGGATTTAACTTGGTTATTGTTATTGTTATTGTTGTTGTAGTTTTTTAAACATGTCTTGACCACAATAAAAATAACAATGACTTGAATCACTTTATTGGTCTTGTTCTATTTTTTATAGTCGTATAAGGAAAACTTTTCATAAGAGAATTAGCAACAGTTTTCTTTGTTCCTAAGATACGCAGAAT
Source organism: Apostasia shenzhenica (assembly GCA_002786265.1). Taxonomy (NCBI): domain Eukaryota; kingdom Viridiplantae; phylum Streptophyta; class Magnoliopsida; order Asparagales; family Orchidaceae; genus Apostasia; species Apostasia shenzhenica. Next base: position 378,180 of record KZ452995.1, on the reverse strand, counting down.
TGAATTCTTTCAACGAATCATACCATAATATCTTTCAAAAAAAAAAAAATTATACCGTAACATTTTAGATGTATATTCAGATGAAAGTAATGTGGCCAATTGCATAGAATAAATGGAAGGAAAAAAGAACTAATTTATGAAAATAGCCCATTGCCAGTAAAATAGGACTAATTACTGTTTCTAAACACTTCCAGCTTCTGCCTGATTTCTGTTTTCAAAACATTCAAATTGAGTATAAAAGCTTATGAAGGAAGAGTCTAATTTTGGTGTACTTTGTAGTAAAAAATTACAGGAAATATAAACTCAGGCAAAGGACATACAATAACTATATAGGGTTGTTTAGTAATTTCTCTTATCTTCTTCAGTTGGAGCAGTTCCTCTTCAAAATGAAAGCCAGCAAGACGGGCATAACAAAAACGAGTAGCACCAACTGTTGAAGCAAGAATCTTATGTGAGAGAGAAAAGGCATCATTTACGAAGATACTGGCTCCAGATGATAGTTTCTTGGAGAATACAGCACAATTGGCAAGTTCTCCCTTAAAATTTGTTAAATTTTCGAAAATAAGGATATCGGCCATGTGTGACTGTTCTGATTTAAATTGCATGCAACCAAAAACACCATTTGCCGGTAAAACTCTAACTTGGAGGATAGACGACAAATAGTCTGTAACATAGTGAATGAAGAAAAAACACATGTCAGAAATACTTATCTATTGCCCATTTGGACCAATTAAACTCTCAATGAAAAGCAATAAAGCATGAGATTGACATCAGAGACCTTAAGTATTACTTATAAATATCACAACTTAAAACTCTTAGCGTGAAATGAGATGGTGAAAGCTTTGAAAAAGAATCCGATAATCATGATTAATCAAATGTATGTACTATCATAACACATTGTTAGAATAAGTAGCAACAAACACCTATGAAAAGAGGTGAGACAAAGTGTTAAGGGATGCAGCCACATCCTACAAAGAAGCATGAAGCTTACCCCCAACAGCCTCCACAGAAAGAATGGTGGAACCACAAGTTTCCCAGTTGCCCACAAGAATTAGTTTAGCGCCAGCATTGTAGAGATATTTGATAGTAGACACTGCTCTATTTTCTGAGGCACAACGAATGTCGAATTGTTTAAGAAGTAAGAAGTCAAATCGTACCACTACAATTTCTCCATACAACTTCTCACATGGGAAGTCTCTAAGTGTTTGTACATCAAGAACTAGATTTGATTCACATGTATCACATCTCTTATCCTATGACAATACAAAGAAGTATTAAGTTAAAAACTATGTGGCAGATAAAATCTTAGAAGTTAGTCATTATATTGATAAAGGGAGTGGTTAACAAAAAAATCATACAATAATCTCCTTCATTATAAAAGATATGATGCAGGTGCTTTTAGTCATTATGCATCTGCGTATAGGATACTGGGACATGATTGGGGCTGGTAATATCCTTTTCTTAATCGTGAGTACTTGAAATGTTATCTCTAATTTTTAGAATCTGACATAATATAAGTCAACTCTCAGCAATCTTAATGAGTAGGATCTAAAATATGTGACCACATTTTAGAATAAAGTGGCCATTTTTATTCATGGAACAATCAGGATTAAAAACAAGAACATTCGCGAGCTATAAAAGGATTCAATGCAGCCAAGCTATAAATGGCTTCAGTTGCAGTATGACTACAGTTACCTTAAATTGAACACTCCATTGTTCTGCAGAATTGTGTAAGATCTCAAAAGAATATTTTGACTGAGAGAAGGAATGCTTCAGCTTAGCTGCAATTAAAAAACACAAGAAAAATCCCTAGCAAAGGCATGATTCTTAGAAGAAGAATACATGTCCACAATGAAAAAGCACGCAACTTGACATTTTTTGGAGTCTTGTATACTTCCAATAATAAGACGAATAACTATTCAACCAACAAGGGAGATGGGAAAGCAATGTTAATGAATCAAACAAATTCTGATGCTGATACAGAGCGCTTGTATAATGAAGCATCCTGGTAGCTTGAGTCATCCCGTCCTGATATAAGAAGCAATAGGCACTTATGATCAGTCCTAGAAAGAACGATGCTTAATAGAAACAATTTTAGGTTAAAGAACCTATACGTTAGACATGTGAACATAGGAAGCAAAGAAGCATGACATTACAGTGGCTAACTATTGAATATCCGGTTATCAACTGACCGAAAAGCTTAAGTTTATAGGTTATGGTCCAGGAATAACTTTATGCTTTTACGCACCTTCTCACACGCAGTAACTTTACGTCAACAACTTGGGTTCAATTCAGCATAGATCTTTTTCTCAATCTCATATTAGAACTAATTGCCGGTCAATAGGGTTCGAACTTGAGATTTTTAGCACTGATACTATATTAAATTCCAGTAACATCTGAACTAAAAGCTTAAGCTTATAGGTTATAGTCCAAGAATAATTTTACATTATTACAAACATGTTACTAGTGATTAAGCTATCCAATATTAAAATATCATTTTCAATAGGAGTAATTGTATAAGGAAGGGGAAGTTCGCTATAACAGGAGGATAGCGGAGTTGGAGAGTGCTTTGTTGCAGGTCACAAAGCGCTCTCAAGGTGATCATATAGAGGAGCTATGGAAGTTATATAGACTGGAAGATGAATTGACTTCTCTAGCTCTTAGCAACTCAGAATGAGCCGATAAGACTGAGGTTGCAAGAGGGGAATTTCACCGCGCCCTCTTGGATGTAGGCCAAGCCCATTCTGCTCATGTCAAGGACCTCCAAAAAAAATAAAGGAGCTAAGTGATAAAAAGGAGGCCTTGAGAAAGGAAAGAAACAGGCTCAGGGGTGAAGTTGCGGAGGCCAGAGAGGCAGAGTCCAAGGCGAAGTAGGCGGCCTTCGAGACCCACCGCCGAGAGGAGTTGGGGAAATCGGAGATACGCATGTGAAGAGCCAGACAGCCTTTGATGTTCTTTTGCAAACATTAGTCGATGTGAGCATTCTGAATCAGGAGAACATCAGAGGTCCAACCGTTCTTCCTTTCTGCGGCCCCAAGAGTCCAAAAAGGTTTTTCGACACTGGAAACCGTTGCTCTGGAGAGATTCCTCCCAAGGGTACCTATGCCGGCTGGGGAAACTATCTATCATCGTGTACGAGGTTATGAAACATCGAACAACAATAGTTGAAAGAATAAAAAGAACAGCGCATTCTGATATTTTGAAACATCATGCACGATAGCAAGGCGAATGTAGGGGAGAGACGCTCCGATATCCGTGCGCCGCTTTGAATCTCGAACCTATCAGAAAAATGGACGGCCGGATCGGGCTTGCGCGTCAATCAATAAGATCAGACGGCCAGAAGATGAAGAGCCACAACGGTTCCCCATAAAGCTTTTCTCAAGGAGGGAAGTTTGAAACCTTGCTCTTCGAATCCTAAGGAAGAAATTTCCCTAATCTTGCTTATCGCAAAGCGTTGCAATGAGGGGAAGAGAGATTGAGTGAGCAGAGTTAACCGTCCTGTTCGAGAACGACTCTAGCTATCAGGAAAGTCTCCTGATGGAGCACGAAGTGCTCAACACAACGAGGGGATTTAGGGAAAATCCAGACCTCATGGTCATCCAGCCTGTCGCCGAGTTCCAACCAAACATGGGCTCAGGTGGAGTATGGGATGATGCTCCCTCCACAGTCGGAGTTCAGAGAGATCCTAAACTCTTATCAGATTGTGCCGACGCAGCTTTCCCCCAACGCCGTCACGTACATATACTCCTTTCTGAAGCTATTGCAGGCTCAGGAGATACCATAGAGTTTGACGTTGTTCAGGGGCCTGTTTAGCTAAATGGCGGTGCCTGGATATGGAGGATGCCTGGCCCTAAGATCGAAGACGAGGAAGGCGATGTTCTTCGGGGCGAGTAGTTCCCACTCAGACTGGAGGGACTACTACTTCTTCGTAGGTGGGGATTTGGGGATCCCCTTGAAGCTCGGAGTCTGCCCACCTGAGTTCATCAGGGATGCCAGGTGGATGGCAGGAGAAGGGACGCTGAGGAATCTGGAGAGGCTAAAGGGGCAGAAATGGCCCCTGAAGGACTTCCTCAGGCACGTGAAGAACGACATATCCTTGTACGCGCAATCGTTACGATATGTCATCTTCAAGGAGACAATTTCACCTCCTGACACGGTCCTAATGAAGAGGGCCAGGAGGGGACAGCCCCCAGCCGCTCAGCTCAGCAAGGAAATTGTTGAGGTGGGGGAGGGGCAAGGAGACAGAGATTCCGGAGCCAGTTGGCGGTGGTATCGCAGTCGATGTGACATCTTCTTCGGAGGATACCGCGGAAGACGGAAAGACTCTAGCTGAGGTGCTCAAAGGCGCGGGCAAAGGCGCAGGCAAATGCGCAGGCAAAAGAGCCTACAACGCCGACCATGCCCAATGTGGTCCCCAAGAGTAATAAGGGATTGTTTTTGGGGGAGACAAAGGACAGAATAAGGCCGAAGAAGAGGGCAAAAGGAAGGAAGACAAGGGCCAAGAAGGAGCCCAAGAGAAGGGAGTAGAAGGGGCGGCTGCGAGCCCCTGCCTGGACCTAATGCTGAAAGAAGTCCCTAAGAGGAAGAGGGACCCTAACGAAAAGAGAAGTCCAGAGCCCCCTTCAAAGAAGGGGAAAACCGTGGAGGAAGGTCAATCGACCTTCAAGGAGGTGCCAGATTGGCAGCGGAGTGTCGACCCTCCCTACTGCATTAATTTCACAGGAAGGTTGGGGACGACAACGCGAAGATTGCCGTGGAGACAAGGGAGAATGAGAAGAGATTAACTATACGCTCCCGGCAGTCGTCCGACCAAGGCCTTGCGGTCCCAAGGGACATGGGACTAACGATAGGAGGCGGCCTGGTTACCAAGGATTTGGAGGAGAGGATAGAGAAAACCTCGACGACGGATGCCTATGCCTACGTCGCCAACAGGATGATTGTTGTAAGGGTTCTCTCATCGCTTTCTGCCTTCTTGATAGCCGTCTGGGTGAGTCATGCTAACTCCACTCTATTTTTGTAGGCGGTTGCTCGTCTGCCCCTGCTTCTGAACAGGACCTTGAAGACAGAGGAGCAAGTGCTTGAGCAAGGAGGCCAGCTTCACCAGCAGGGGAAAAAATTGAGGCCTTGAAGGTCCAACTTGTGGCGAAGTCTTCTCAGTGTGATGCTCTGCAGGAGGATAAGGCTAAAATGCAAGAGGAGTTTGCAGTTTACAAGTCTGCAATGGGCGCACTGAAGGAGGACAATAAGGCCCTGCGAGAGAAGCTGGATAAGGTCGCTGAAAACCAGGAGGCCACCATTGCGGCAAAGTCTTCTGCAGCCGTGGGGGCCTACAAAATAAGCTTGCCCTGTTTACTTTGGCATGAATGAAATGAACAGGTACCTTTGTATGAGATTTGAGGCGATATGATGAGAAAACGCTCCATAATGAATGAATTGAATCATATAGAGTAATTCTCTAAGTTGAGTTTAAGATCATTTCCTTGCACACTTCCTGCAAAAGGACTTAGGTTATTTGAAGCAGGTGCTGATGCCAAAAGGACTTAGATTGTCTGAACCATCGTGTACGATGTTTGTACTTTGAGGCATAGACTGATTGAGTAGATAAAGTATTTAGAGCTTTAAAGCTGTACTTCTTCATAAACTTGCACAGAAAAGAAGTAATGATAATAGGAGAGATCCCGCCTAGGAGGAGTTATCTGACCTGATGCTAAAAGGACTTAGGTCGTTTGAAACATCATGAACGATGTTTGTACTTGAGGCATAAGCTGACCTTCTTTAGGGCGACAGATCCTAGTGGGAGGCGAAGGCATTCTGCTTAAGGAAGACCTGTATCATGAGTAGATAGCAGGGACTGCCCTAAGATTACGAGCAGGCCTTCAGGCTTTTCGCTAGCCAGGTGAGCTCACGAAATGGTTCCAAAACAACAAAAATAGCAGATACATCACTAATGTGATAGCAAGTTCAATAGATATGTCACCAGCATAACAGTAGGATGCAGGTACATCTTCCATACGATGCTACTCATCTAAAAGGTAGTTCGTCAACTACCAATATAACCTATTATAATATCTCAATATAAAGCCGAACAGAATATCAATATCAAGTCATGCAGAATATGTAAAATGTATCCCACAGAATATAATTACTGTTATTTTATATATCAGTTAATTTAATTTAATTGTCACAATGTCTTATGTTCAGTGAAAATCATTTACATGTATTAGAAGCAGAATAACAATTCGTTGGTAGATGCTAAGTCTCCTATTTTGGTTAAAATTATTTTGATTAAGTTTAAGATGAAATGATCACTATTGAGATGACGTGGGAAACAGGGGGTCCCAGAAGAGAGAAAAATGAAAAGTGCCGAGAGATGACGGCACGCAGCGAGTCAAGCCTGTTGACTGAAGCTTAAATGAGAATAATATGCATTCAGAATAGCACACAGGTGTTTAAGGTGGCTCAGGGAAGGAATCCCCTACGTCCACCGAACAATCAACGAGAGGTGATTTCACTAAAAAAAAGAAAGAGAAGGTTGAAAAGACCAATAAAAAGAGTGAAAAAGGAGGGAGGGAGAGAGAGAGAGAGAGCTTTCTTTTATCTTAAGATCTTGATACAAAGATGATAGAAGAAAGATTTTGCTCTTCCCGTCCTCCTTCTAGTTTGTCTTTTTGATCTGTTATATTTTTCTTGTTCTTTTTTGTTTCCCTTGAAGCCTGTTCAAAAGTACTTATAGGCAACGAACAGTGCAGTTCCGTCCGGATTTTTTGGAAGAAAAAGGAGTAAACAAATGCTGAGCTCAGGCTACTGTCGGCTATTGGGGGAGCTAGAGGTAGTGAAAAGGAGGGCTTGACTTTTCGATCTTGGCATTGCTTCTAGGGATCTGTGAGGACTTGAGCACGCAGGTCTTTGGTTTGCGTGTCTGGAAAAAGCGTTCTGTACTGGAAACGACACGGTCAGACCACGCCGACTGCGACAGGTGCAGCCAAGGAACATCATCGTCGATGTTGCTAGGGGGTGATTCCGGATCGTCGTGGACGATGTTTGACAAAACCCGCGTGGCCGAGGTTTGACCGAGGTTTGAGACCTACGAGGATAAAAGTATTTAAATAAGAAGTTAGTGCCACCTAGGAGGCACGTGTACGGCCGTGATGCAGCGCTGGAACCATGTGTTAACATATCTAAAAGCTACCATCTAGGAGTAGTCAAATCTCGGGAAACAGGAAAAGGATCTCACAAAACACTATAAAATGTCCACAGTGACGAGAACACTCCAATTATAGATCGAACAATCGCGAGGGAAGCAAACTTATCAACAAATAAAGCAGCAGTTAAATAGACAGTGGATTTGAGTCTACGTCGTCCGGTGGTTTGGCTAACAAGCAACAGCCGCTGTTGGCTACAATTCGGTGGTGGCAGCCACTACCGGAGCTAAATGTCGAGAGAAGGCGGCTGTGGAGTTGGAGACGCAGGTAGATGGAGGCGTTAACAGCCCCGTGTATCCCGGCGACGCGCAGGCGGACGGCGGCGGTGGGCGGCGGGCGCGGGGATGGACTCGGCCTGCTTGGCTTACTTCATTTATACAATTTAAAATGACGTCAGCCCCGCCCGGGTTTCGTCCTGGAGATATTTTCGGAGATCCAATCAACGGCCACGATTCGTTTAATCTGGTTGAGTCAGATCATCCATCCCAGCCGTCCACTACCGTTAATCAATCCATCGCATCAGAGCAAGATGAACGGTCGGATTGACGCAGTTAATTGTCATTAAAGTCTCTCGGACCCTGCGATATATATATATTTCGTCTATCGCCTCGCTGCTTATCATCTTCCTCCTGGTGCGACCAAAGCTTGGGGCCGGTCGTCGATCTTTTCTTGTATACGGCTGCTGTGATTTAGATTGGATGGCGAATCAGGCCGAGGCATCCTCTTCCGATCCGTAGGATTCTAAAAATTTCTCCTTTTGTGTTGTTCTCCTGTAATCTTCGTCTGTTGATTTTTGTCTTTTGTCTACGGTTATGGCTCCTCCGTTATCGATCGGGGAAATTTCAGAAAATTGGCAAAGAAGGACTTCAGCACTGCTATTTTGGAGAGGAAGAAGTCTCCAAACCGGCTGATTGTTGACGAGGCGATCAATGACGACAACTCTGTTGTCTCCATGCACCCGGAGACTATGGAGAAGCTACAGCTCTTCAGAGGGGACACCATCATGTTAAAGGTAATGATTCTTTTATTTTGTGTGTCAGTGATTCCAGGAGAATGGCTTATGATTCTAGATTACGGTTTAGTGTGGGACTTTGGGGAATTTGGGCTTCAAAGCAATTAGAGGTGGGACTTGACTGGCTAGCTTTTGGTGTTCTTCTGGCATCGTGTTGAGGGGAGGAAACTGTGTGTTATGTTTGACTGATTTCTATGTCATGTTTGCTACTGGCTGTAATATATTAGGGTTTTATGAGTTCACTATTGTGGAGTAAGGCAGGCAATTGAAATGTTTTTCCTTTCTCATGTTTCTGGTATTAAGTTCTTTGGAACTTATTGTGCTGTTTGAGGTTACCGTATCCTGCTGAGTCATGTTTACTGGCTCCTACTTTTTCCTTAAAATGTGATGAACATGCTACTTGAGTATAATTAGCGTCTGCTGTTTCCTTGTTCACGTTTAAGCTTGATCTGCTTTTTATCATGCTTTAGGGCAAGAAAAGGAGGGATACAATCTGTATTGCCCTTGCTGACGAAACTTGCGAGGAGCCTAAAATTAGGATGAACAAAGTTGTGAGATCAAATCTGAGAGTGAGGCTCGGTGACGTGGTGTCAGTCCACCAGTGCCAGGATGTGAAATATGGAAAGCGTGTGCACATACTTCCTATTGATGATACCATCGAGGGTGTCACTGGGAATCTTTTTGATGCATATTTGAAACGTGAGTTACTTGTTTCTGAATAAACTTGTATTCTTAATTGCTGATTAGAATTAGTGGTTACCTTATTGTTAATACATGTGGCAATATTTTCAATAGATCAAATGAAAGGATGACTTGGCATCTTTCATTTGATATTAGATTGATGATTTGTTCATGAATAAATAACAATTTTCAATTTTGTGGATTCTTTTGTTTTTATTTGTTTGTTTGTTAATTTCTTATAGCATTTTTTAAATTTTATTAAATTGTTTTGGAGTTATTCTATCTAATTGTAGGGCTAAGGTTGTACTCTTTCAACAATCAAAATTATTTGTGCAGGCCATGTAACTTTTTGGTGGAGCTATAAATAAATAATCAGTTTTTGGAGTTAATGTCTATTTCTTGATACAGAATCTCAATTTTTTTGTCTCGATTTTAATTAATTAATGGGTTATATTTACTTTTGTAACTTCCCTTCTGGCAGATTTTCATCCACTTCTAATGTATGTATATTAGATACCATGTTACTGTTGTTTTTATTTATTAGGAAGTTATTTGCAGGAAGTCTGTTGAATTCTGGAGAGAGTTGATGACGCATTATAAGTTTTGAATGTTTTCAATCCAGCATGAATAGGTGGAAAGCTTTTGATTGACATATTCATTTGAAGCTATCAACCTTGCACAATATTAAAGTGAAATTAGAGGTCTAAAAGAAAAAACTTGAGGTTAAATCTATGATAAAACAGAATTGGGGTTAAATTTTAGATTTTCAGATGGTTTTAGAGAAATATTTTGATAGGAAAAGAACATTAGGAGGTTCATTGAAGAATTGATTGAAGTTGAAATGAATGAGAAGTCAATGCGAAGGTTGGTTGACATAAAAACATTTTATGCATAAAAAATCTGAGTAGCATGTTTTGATTGGAGAAGATTTAGAAGTTATTTAAGTGGCACAATATTGAGGTTGCAGAGTGTTGAGAATTGGATGAAAAAGTAAAACGAATACTACTGAAAGAAATTGAATGTTATTATTCCTTTTAAAAATGTGCTACATCAATTTAGAGATATAGGGATTTTTCTATCATTCCAAATACTACGATCATAAGGCCTTAACCAATGTACTTTTGATCAGGATCAAAAAATTTATCAATAAAATAATTTGGAAGGTAAAGAAACAAATGTTTGAACTTTTAAAGTTTCAATGAGTTAAAGAAATTGATGGCTGTAGCAATTTTTCCTAACCTCAAAATGATGTCATTTAAGCTGGGTTTGAAGGGGATGGAGAAGGATATATGGAGACCTTTCTCATTTGAATCAATTGTTCACGTTGCTATAGCAATTAGGATTAATTAATGTGGCACTATAGTTGTTTTAAATGAATGTGAAATTAATTTATTAGACTCATATTGTTTGAATATGTTCATTATTCTTTAACTGTTGATAAAAACCTTCACTTCATGGGTTTCTAGGTGGGTTCCTTGATGTCATATGCTGATTTGTTTGATGGAGTTATTTATTTGCCTTTGTTTCTTTCAATGTTGAGTTCTTATTTATTTATTTTATAAATGTTCTATATAAATATTCGTATGTGCCTACTGTCTTGGATTAGATTATTATACGGCCTAGTTTGTTCTAGTGATTACTCCCTATAAGTTACTAGAGAGAAGATACATTCTTGGCAATCATGAAAGTAGGTTGTTAATTTGGATCGAATATTGAAATCAAATCGATTGAATTTAGCGGACTTACCATCTGTTTTTCTTGCTAGGTGTTTCTTTGAGCTAATTTTTGAGCCAATTAAGGATCAGACTGATCGTGCTCGCAATTGAGATATATATGTATATATGTATATATAGAGAGGGTATTGTAGATGGTAGAGACCCAGTGGATTGGTCTCTTTGTGCTTCCCATGTAGCCAGCTTTAGATCCTCATTGGTGAGATGGTGTGTTGCATTTTTCAAAAGGTTTTCAAAAATGTGGACATTCAATAGTCCCGTATTGTTGCAAATTGAAGAGGTCCTTGGAAAACCTCTCTAGTTATATAGAGAGAGCAAATCATCAAGCAATAAACAAAAAAATGACAGAAATTATCATTATAATTATGATAATGTTATTTGAATAATAAATGAAAATTTTAATTAGTTGTCAGCTTGCTCAAAGTAATTTTGAGCCAGTTCAAGATTTTTAATAATCTATCAAAGCTGGCTCATAATCGAAGCCTTTTGAGCCATGATTTGATTTTGAGTTAACTAAATTTTTATCGATCCAATGACAAGTCGACACTGACTCGGCTTGAAATTGGATCATCAACAGCTTTATATGAGAGTTTATATGTGTTTCAAGCTAGCTTGCCTAGGTATCATTAAGTTTTTAAATGTACTTATCTTTGCCAAAGTTCTACTAGGACATGAAACATTAGCGGCCAAAAATTTAAGTCAAAAGAATAAAAAATAATAGAAAAGAGGAATTGAAACTAAAATGACATGGACGGTAATTTACTTAGAGATAGTTTTTTTGAAAATGATAATGTTATTCAACTTGCAGTATGCCATGAAGAAAAGAGCAATGGTAGATAGCATTGGTGGTTAAGGACAAAATGTGTATGTAATATGCAATCTAGAGATTGGAGAATTACTTTCAAATTAATTGCAATCAGTGTGCTTATTTTCAAGTTATAATTGCGTGATAATTGGGAAATTAAAGTACCACTAATTTAACCAACTTATTTAAATGGAATTGCATGGTTGGTAAATTGGAACCTATGTAGTTAGACCAGGACACTCAATTATGTAAATTTAATTTGATTTGAGTATAGAGATTAAATAAGATTCTTCGAAATTAAATTCTAGGCATAATTACTCTTAATGAGATTACCAAATTAGAGCACAAGTCGATCAATCAAATAATGAAATAATTCCATCCAAAATTAACAATTAAAAAATAATTCAGAATCTGATGAAATTATAAAGCTGAATCAGAGATCCTCTTCAAGAAGAGTAAGCATTGATTGAATAGCCTTTCTTATGTGTTAGAGTATAACATTAGTTTTGGGCCTTGACCTACAAGCTTAAGCTTTAAGATTTGTTGGTAACCATAAGCTTAACATGGTTTGTGCCAGGAGGCCTCAAGTTCAAAATGTGGCGACTCCCATTTATCTCTAGTATAAAGTTAAAAACATACCTATGCTTAACTCCATGCTGCGAAGCAAATAAGCTTGCAATGAGGGGGCATGTTAAAATATAAAACTACAAGCTTAAGCTTTAAGGTTAGTTGGTAACCAGAAACTTAACATTATGCATGAAGACTAGCTGTAGTCGTGCTTGAAGGGTTGCTGCTGAGCTACTATGCTTGGGTTTATGTGAAAGAATCATGTGGGATGGTAGGCCTTTAATTGAGGGTTTGGCTAATTAATTGAGGGTTTGGCTAATTAATTGAGGGTCTTCAGATTTGTAATCAGAGATGGGGAATAATGATGGGATTGCTCTTGTTGGAATAAACACACAGGTTCCAGTGTTTAAAGTTGGGGATTCTCATTTAGGATCACAACCTTTTTTAGGATATCAATTCACAAAATCCAATATATTTAACTTGAAATTTTGTTATTTATCATGAGTAGATTTTCACAAGATTAACATTGTAATTTGTAAACAAGAAATAAATGTAGAATACCAAAGATGTTTAAAAGCAAAATAGAATTTCATAATAAAGCCCATAATATGGTCAATCTTCAAGCTTCCAAACTCATCTCAGAACCTTCAATTGGCCAAGAATATGTGATATCTCCAAGCAATATGGACTGAATCATCTATGTGTTGTATTGGAGTCTCTACCAATATGTTTAGAGGCTAATGGAAAAAAAACGAACTTACAGGAATATATATATATATATATATATATATATATATATATTAAAAATTAGGACTGCTGTTTTCTTGTTCTCTGTTTTTTTTCTTGTAATTGCTCTTTGAATGCTATGCTTTGTTTCATTGAAATTTGCTATTGCTGTTGAATGTCTTTATTCCTGTTTGCTGAAAGCATTCCTTGTAGATTGAATTACTTTTTGGTTATTTATGTTGTACTAGTTCCATATGATATTTATTTATCTTGACTTAACCCAAATATGGAGCATCTCTTTTTCTTATTCCTGCATTTATAAATTGTTTTCCTTTACTCTGTAATGAATCATTATTTCTGTTGCCAATTCTTTGCAGCATATTTCCTTGAGGCTTATCGTCCTGTGAGGAAAGGTGATCTTTTCCTTGTTAGAGGTGGCATGAGAAGTGTGGAATTCAAAATCATAGAAACTGACCCTCCAGAGTATTGTGTAGTAGCGCCTGACACTGAGATCTACTGTGAGGGGGAGTCGGTCAAAAGGGAAGATGAGAACCGGCTTGACGAAGTGGGCTATGATGATGTCGGTGGAGTCAGAAAACAGATGGCTCAAATCAGAGAACTGGTGGAGCTTCCTCTTAGACACCCTCAGCTGTTTAAATCTATTGGTGTAAAACCACCTAAGGGGATCTTACTCTATGGACCTCCAGGTTCTGGCAAGACATTGATAGCCAGAGCAGTTGCAAATGAGACTGGAGCCTTTTTCTTTTGTATTAATGGCCCTGAGATCATGTCAAAACTAGCTGGAGAGAGCGAGAGCAATCTCAGGAAGGCTTTTGAAGAAGCAGAGAAGAATGCTCCTTCAATTATATTTATAGATGAGATTGATTCTATTGCTCCAAAGCGGGAGAAAACTCACGGGGAGGTTGAGAGGCGTATTGTTTCTCAGCTTTTGACATTAATGGATGGCCTCAAATCCCGTGCCCATGTAATTGTTATTGGTGCTACGAATAGGCCTAATAGCATCGACCCAGCTCTTAGAAGGTTTGGGAGGTTTGACAGGGAAATTGACATCGGAGTGCCAGATGAAGTTGGACGTCTTGAAGTTCTTCGCATTCACACAAAGAACATGAAGCTATCAGAGGATGTAATTTACATACTCAGATTACCTTTATCATTTTAGTCATTTAATCAAACTCTTGTTATTTTTATATTGTTGTTTTTTCCCTTTACAGGTTGATCTGGAAAGGATTGCTAAAGACACTCATGGCTATGTCGGTTCTGATCTAGCTGCACTTTGCACTGAAGCTGCACTTCAATGTATTCGGGAAAAAATGGATGTGATTGATTTAGAGGATGAAACCATAGATGCTGAGGTGCTTAATTCTATGGCTGTCACGAATGAACATTTTAAGACCGCCCTTGGATCCAGCAATCCATCTGCACTCCGTGAAACAGTAAGTCTCATCCTAGGTTTGGTAATGATGTTCAGAACTCGAAACTAGTTTGGTAATTGCTTGAATTTTACTTGATTAGTTACCAGACGCCATTTCTTTCTGGGCTGAAATCAACTTGATTTTCAAACTTTGGAGTTTCACAGTAAATACAAAGTAATTTATGTGTACTATGTTATGTTGACTGTATATGGAAGAAAGTATAATATAGATATGTATTGCATATACATTCAATTAATAGTATGTGAGATATGTATAACATCTATAATGCATATTTAATATAAGATGTGAACTCTAATCCAGCCCAGCTTGCTTTATGTGTGTTCTCTTGCAAGTGTTTTAGGTTTGGTCAGTCTGAATATCCATAAACTACATCGTCTCTTCCTGTGCAGGTGGTTGAAGTTCCCAATGTCAGCTGGGATGATATCGGTGGCTTGGAAAATGTCAAGAGGGAACTTCAAGAGGTAATCATGGAATAAAATGAAAAACATATTAGCTCCTTCAGATTTTATAAAAGATCAGCTTGGTTACCAATGATTGTCCTATCTTCTTGTAGACTGTCCAATATCCAGTGGAACATCCTGAGAAGTTTGAGAAATTTGGAATGTCTCCTTCAAAAGGAGTGTTATTCTACGGTCCTCCTGGCTGTGGTAAGACCTTGCTCGCTAAGGCCATTGCAAATGAATGCCAAGCCAATTTTATCAGTGTCAAAGGTCCGGAGTTGCTTACCATGTGGTTTGGTGAGAGTGAGGCAAATGTAAGAGAAATCTTTGATAAAGCTCGGCAGTCTGCTCCGTGTGTCCTTTTCTTTGATGAGCTTGACTCAATTGCCACTCAGGTTTGCATTGTTCCTTTTAATTTTTTTTTTCAAAAATTTTCAAGTTTTGAAATTTTAGCCATGGATAATCTTCTTTTTTACATGCCTGCTCACTGAAAATCATTTAGCTTTGTAGCATTGATTCAATACAACATAGACTTTGTTTGACCTTATAAAAGTAATTATGGAGACACCAATGCTTGAAGTAGAGACGTCTGTCTTCATTATGCTAAATTTTTATGAGTCCAGAAATAATTTTATGTTCTTACCCAATTCAATCTTTTTGTTGTGTTGGTTGAATAACTTGTACTTTTTGTTGCTTTATCATATGCAGAGAGGGAGCAGTGTGGGTGATGCTGGGGGTGCTGCTGATAGGGTACTGAATCAACTTTTGACGGAGATGGATGGGATGTCCGCCAAGAAAACTGTTTTTATTATTGGTGCTACAAATAGGCCTGACATCATAGATCCTGCGTTGCTCAGGCCTGGTCGTCTAGATCAGTTGATCTATATTCCTCTACCTGATGAGGCTTCTCGGAATCAGATATTTAAAGCTTGTCTCAGGAAGTCTCCTGTATCAAAAGATGTTGACTTATGGGCTCTTGCTAAATATACTCAAGGTTTCAGTGGTGCAGATATTACGGAGATATGTCAGCGTGCTTGCAAGTATGCCATTAGAGAAAATATTGAGAAGGTATGACTGAAAAGGTTAGAGCAAGTCTTTGTGCATGATCTTTGATGAATAATTTAGTCGCCACATGCATTTAATGATTGTTTGTTAATTGGTCATTTTTTGTGCTTTATGGTCTCTCTAACTTTGCATGAGATTTACCATCAACAACAGTAACAACTAAGCTTCAATCCCACTAGGTGAGGTCGGCTATATGAATCATTTGTTTCTATTGTGCTTTATTAATTAATAAATTCTTATCTAGGTCTAAGTGAGTAAGATCACTTCTTATAGTTTCTTGCATGTCTTTTTTGGTCTCTTCTTCTTTGTATATGAGTAAAATTTAATAACTTAATTTTTCTAACTAGATCTTCAATTAGCATATAATTTATATGTTCAAACCATCTAAGTCGACTTTCTCTAAGTTTATTCTCATTTAGTGCAAACTAATTTTTTCACGGATATACTCATTTCTTATTCTATCATTTTGTGTATATCCAAACATCCACCTCAACATCTTTATTTCTGCAACACTTATTTTATTTATATGTTTTCTCTTTGCAGACTAGCATTTAGCATTATATATTATCGCTAGGCTTAGTGTAGTTTTATAAAATTTATCCTTGAGTTTGAATGAAATTTTTTCTATTGCACAACACACCAGAAGCATTTTTTCATTTTATCCATCTTGTTTGAATATTGCTAACAATATCTTTATCTATTTCACTATTATTTTGTATGATTGATCCAAAATATCTAAAGTGCTTACTCTTTTTGATGATTTGATCACCAATTGTCATATCACCAATGTAAGTGTTTTTTTTTTAACTAAATGTGCACTCCATATATTTCATTTTTGATCTACTGAGATGAAAACCTTTACATTCTAAAGTATTCCTCCAAAGTTTGAGTTTCGCTTTGGCTCCCTTTTTAGTTTTATCAACAAAGACTATCATTTGCGAAAAACATACACTAAGACACCTCATCTTGGATATGTCCAGTTAATACTTTCATAGTCAAAGCAAAAAGATGTATTTAAAGTTGAGTCTTAGTATAATCTAATTGTAATAGAAAATTTTTTAGTTAAACTTTCTTGTATCTGAATACAGGTAACAGTTCTTTTATACATGTCTTTAATAACTTGAATATAAAAAGTGCAAATCTCTTTTTTTTTTAAATTTTTTTTAAAGTACTCTTGTTATTTTATTCTAGATTTTTTTCAATTTAATAAAAATTAAATGTAGGTTTTCTTTTTTTCTTTAAACTTCTCTACTAAATTTCTCAATAAATGAATGACTTTCATAGTAGATCTACCTAGCATAAAATCAAACTGATTTTTTGATACTTTAGTATCATAATTTAACCTATGTTTGATTACCATCTCCAGAGTTTTAAAGTATAACTCATTTTTTTAATTCATCTATAATTGGTACAATTTTTTATATCATTTATATTCTTATAAATAAGCATTAATATATTTTTTCTTCATTCATTTGACATTCTTTTAGTGTTCAAAATTATATTAAATAATCTACAGTGTTAAAAACCTCCTTCATCCCCCAAGCACTTCCAAACTTCTATTGGGCTATCTGATTTTATTATTTTTTTATACTTCTTCTTTAAAGCTTTTTAGACTTTAGTTTTACTGAGACGTGAAATGTAAGAGTAATTATTACTTTTTTGGGGTGCTAAGTTCAGTAAAATTAATTGTATTTTCACAATCTTTATTGAAAAGCTGTTGAAAGTAACTTATTTATCTATTTTTGGTATCTTCTTTTATAAAAAGTACTTTTTGGTCTCCATCCTTAATACATTTTATTTAAGTTAGGTTTTTAATTTTTTTATCTATTGCCTTGGTCATCCTATTTATTTGTCTTTCTCATTCTTTAATGTGTAGTTTCTTATATAAATCCCCCTAAGCCATATTTTTTGCATTGCCAATTATTTTTTTATATTCTCATTAAGCTACTTTATATTTCTCTCACTTATCTTTATTTTTATTTTTAAACTAATCTTTATAACAAATCTTAATTTTTTCTTATACATTATCTTTCCACCATCAAGCATCTTTATTATTTGAAATTATTCTTTTGGATTCTCCGAGCACATTCTTCGCCACTTTACGGATGCAGTTAGCAACTGTCAGCAATATAAGATAAATTTTCTTGTTAATATTCTATTGCTTAAGTTCTAGAACATTCTTCTTAAATATATATTTATTTTCATCTTTTAGATTTCACTGTTGAATTCGAGAATAGAGTTTCGGCTTATTATTTCTTCTCTAATCTTTTATCTCAAAATCTAAAATTATTAATTGATGTTGGGCAGTCATTTACTTCAAATGACTTTACAATCTTTATAATATAAACTATTTCATTTTTTTTAAGAAAATAATCATTCTAAGTTCTTGAGGGTCCATTCTTATAAAGATAATATGCTCATCTCATTTCTTGAATAAAATATTAGCAATTACAAGATCATATGCTGAGGAAAATTCTAAAATAGTTTTACCATTTTCATGTATCTCTCTAAAATTATATCCACCATGAATGCTATTAAATTCCTTACCAAGCTTTCAACATGTTCATTTAGATCTCCTCTAATAAATGATTTTTTCTTCTGAGGTATCTCTTGTATTAACTCTTTGAATTATTTCAATATTTTTTCTTTTTCCTTGCATCCAAACCTATTTGAGGGGCATACACACTTATAATATTAATAATTATTTTATTGATTATAATTTTTAAAATCATAATTCTATCACTATTTCTCTTGATTTTCACTGTGTGATTCTTCATGCTCTTTTCTAGAATTATACCCACTATTCTTATTTTTATTCTTACCAGAGTATCAAAATTTAAAACCTAAGCTATCAATTTTTTTTGCTCTCTCCAACCCATTTTGTTTCCTGCAGGCACAAAATATTAATCTTTATATAAATCATAATATGTATTAATTTCATTAGCTTGTCTGTCAAGGTACCTATATTCCAATTTCCTAATCTAATTCTACTTACTTGAGTTCTAGTATATTAGATTAGCTTCTTTATCTGCATTCGTCCATGATGCGGGGACCCTTGCTTACTTATCATTTCTTCCGGGCACCGATGCAGCGGCCCTCCATGAGATTTACCATAAAAAAAAACTTTGCATAAGATAAGTTCATTGTAAAAGGTAACAAAGTTTATAGTAATTGTTAACCTGCACAATCCTCTTCCTTTCTTGGGGCTTGGGATTGAACTTTACAAAATTAACAATAAAACTTGAGATGTGGACATTAAAGAGAGAAGGGGAAGATTGAAAATGACTTTTGAGTTATGGTCATTACATCACCACCTTTACTTCCTTTAGGCTTGGGACTAAACTATGCAAAAATTGAAATAAAAGTTGAGATTTGAGCATAAGCAAGGAAATGACTTGTGATATGGTCATCACATGAGATCTTGATTCACTTACACTAGTGAAAATATTGTTTTACTTAATTTAATGGAGAAGAGAAATCCATATAACCAACTAGTTTGGGATTATGTTTTTTTTGTTGTTATTTGATCTTTTTGTTTCTATGCTCTTATTGCAAACATTTCCTGTTTGGCTTGCCAATCTTGTTTTCTTTTTATAACAATCGTCAGATACCCATTTTTAATAGCTGCATCTCAATAATTTTGTGATGATTTTTCATCAATGACTTGTATTTATTGCTATATGTAATCTTATGTCATATTTCTATACACTACACATTTTTTGTATTAAGTTTCTATCATTGTGATTCTCTTTATTGCTTGGATGAACTTTATATCATTCCTTAATAAGGCATGTACTATTCCAGTTATACCATTTGTATCGTGTAAGTTATATCTTGTAAACTTATTTTGAGTATATCTACTCACTTGTTTTTTATTTTACCTGCTTTATCCTTGCCTCGCATCACTGTTGCATTTGATCCGCGCCGGTACATCTGGAGCATACGTGTGGAGGCCTATGTGGCACGAGCGCCAGGGGAATTTGATATGAGCGAAGGTCAGCAAGCCACCTCCCATCGAAAGGCCTTGCCGAAGAACCCGTACCCATGACGAACTGTCCACGCGCTCAAAGTAAGAGACCCCCATGCTACTTTTAAGAAGCATGGTTAGCCTGTTTGCTCCGTACAATCTGTACAATCAAGGTCACAACACACTGACCTAGCAATCATCATTAGCATGAAGTCAGAGATAGAGGTGATGCAGGACAATATACGGATGCAATCCTAACTAGAGATCAGTAAATAAAATAGCAAATAATCATAAGATTAATTCTAGGAATATTGCTGATGATAGTTATGCAATAATCAAGAAATCATAAAGTCGAGAAGTAAATCGATTTCAAACATTTAGACGCATGCTCAAATGATATTTAATAAATTTACCAACTAATTTTAGGCAACTTTATCTCAACACGTCAGAGCTAGGGATACGCAGTAGTATAGGTGTGCTCGCAAATAATATCACCCAACAGCAATTTAATTGCACAGTAATGTTCGGATCGCACAGGTGAGCAAATCAAACAATTCAGATAACAGACGCCACTACAAGATCTCGAAGATATTCAGAATATTCAGTTGGTGTTCAAATTTACCTTAAGTCGAGATTTCGTTACCACCGGGATGAGTCAAAACGACCGAAGCTGGTGATGTCGAGGCAGATGGACTGGAGGCGATGCAGGGATCGGAGTGGCAAGCAGGCATGGCCGAACTAACAGGCGAGGCGTGGCGAGGCCGAGAGAGGCGTTGCGCGGCGCGACCAAGTGAGACGGGGCGTGGCGCGGCCGGGCGAAGTGCGGTGCGGCCGGGCGAGGGGAGACGAGGCGCAGCATTCGTGGCGTGGTCGAGCGACAAATAGCAGGTCCTCGCGAGCAGCGTACGCGTAGCCTTCGGTCCGTCGAGCGTAGAGGCCGCCGGCGAGTCGTCTGGAGCAGAGGCGAGGCACGACCGAGGGAGAGGGAGGTAGTGGAATTGCGCGGCTGGAGCGGCAGCGGCGTTGCCGGTGCTCGCCAGAGTTCGACGGGCGGCACGAAGGCGAAGGCGGAGACGACACTGAGGCGGAGGCGGAGACGGCACTGAGGCGGAGGCGGAGACGGCATTGAGGCGGAGGCGGAGACGGCACTGAGGCAGAGGCGGAGGCGGAGGCGGAGGCCGGCGTTGCTGTCGGCGCGTGGGGCTGGCGGCGACAACCAGCAGCGACGACCAGCGGCGGCCGGCGAGCTCGCCGGACGGCGGCGAGGGTGGGCAGAGCCGGTCCCGCGAAGGACCGGGACGGCGCGCGCGCAGAGTCGGCGACAGAGCCGAGCCGAGGTTCTATTTGGGGAATTAGGGCTGGGAAATTACTTGCAGGGGCCTGGATTTCTGGTTGAGCTGAAATCGTGATTTAAAAGGCGAGGAAAGTTGGGGAAATACCTTAAATTTCTTTAAGGTATTTAGGGATTTTCACCCAAGGCCCCAACCTTTCCCTTCACCGGGATATAATACACAATATTCAAACTTAAAATAATTTCATTCCAGGATTCTCCAAACAGTACTAGTTCTTGCCTTTATATAGGCGATTACAATCAAAATTCAAATTTGCAGAAATAAATGCTGAAATAAAAAGTGATTACAACATGCCAAATGTAAATATCTAAAAATAGAAGAAAATAAATGAGATCGGCCTAAAATTTGAAATATTCCCATTCAAATCAATAAATTGATTTAAATGGGGATTTTCAATCCACTGATCAGCCACCAATCGTGCCTGCTGCCAAATCTTCCTATATCAATCCTCCATCCAGATCGACGCCATGTGGTGAGATCTCGGACGTCGATTGTAAACCCTGCCTGGAATAAAGCGAAGGTCCGATGTCGTCGTGTCCCCACCAAGTGGCCATTCCCTTGAAGTGCTATTCAGGGACCAGCTTAAACTATAAAATTCCATTGTAACAAGGAAAAGGGAGATGGGCCGATTGGATTCCTCCCTCTCCTTCTTCCCTTTTTTTACAGCTCAACTCTTTGTAAGAAAAATATAGCAATCTAGTGAAGCTCTTGAAAGCCGCTGACAATATGGCGCTGCGGTTTTCCGCTTAGTCGGTTTCCACGCAAAAAGTCTTCTTTGACCTTTAATTAATTTTCGGCATCAACAAGTTTGGTGCCTTCACGCAGGACTGAATCCAATCCCCTCAACCACTCATGGAAGAAGCCCATGACGAGAACCACCCGCCAGTCACTGAGCGGCAGGCGGCGCCTGTACCTCAGGACAACGCCCCTGCAAACGATCGCTAGCTTCAAACCCTTACGCAGTCGCCACGCTCTTCCGAACGATGAACGCTTTTCTCGCCAACCTCCTAGCTTTCCTTCAATAGCAGAGACCTCTCCCTCTGGCCTTTCCACTCGAGCGCCACGAACTGCCCCATGAAGAGGCCAGCACCCACACCGCAGGGGAGAGCCGACCTGAAGTATACCCTTCGGCTCTTCCGGTGAGTACAATCTTCTCACTTGCCATAATGGCGGCGCCTGCGCCTCGCGGTTATAAGGCTCCCAAAGTCAACGACTATGACGGCTTCACCGACCCAGCGCAGCATGTGAAACGTTTTGAGAATGCCCTAGCAATGGGTGACCCCATTTTAAAGCATTCAAATGTTGTCTGTTTCGAAACACCCTGACGGGCCTGGCGTTGGACTGGCTCGACGAAATCTCTCAATGATCCATACAAAGCTTGGAGCAGTTTTGTACTAGGTTTAGCACATCAAAAACTACATCCCAAACAATCCACAAACTCTGGCAGATAAAGCAGCACCTCGGTGAATCCCTGTGCGAGTATGTGGACCGGTTCTCGAAGATCAACGCAGAGACAAAGGATACTACTGACGACAGATCAACTATGATCTTCGTTCATAGTATACTACCGGGCGAGCTATATGACTCCTTCGTGGACTTGCCAAAGATGCTCATGGAGGTGAGAGCTCGAGTCGAAAAACGCATTCATCTTGAGGACGCAAAAGCCCTCAAGGCAAGCACCAGGAAGGAAGATGCCTCACCCCAAGATAAGAAGGGCAACGCCTTGAAGTCGGAACAGAGTACCCCTAGGAGAAATTTTCGGTCTCGAAAATTTCCCTGCTCTAATGGGAAGCGCAAATTTGATGGTGATTCTCCTCGCGCTTTGACGCCGGTGTACGTCATTGAGAAGACATTCTCAATCCTTAAGGATAAAGGGTTCATCCAGAACTGCGATGAACGGCAACCACCCCAACTTGGCGAAGAGTTGATAAAGTATTGTAAGTTCCATCAGCGTTACGGCCACCGCCTGCACAAGTGCCGCTCCTTTCGGACACTCATTAATGAATACATAGAGAAAAGCTTCCTCACCTGTTACAAGAAAGTCGAAGAGCTACCATCGAAGACGGCGCGAACACTGTTCCCCCAAGACGAACCCTCGACGGCCTCTCCATCAGTCCCGACATCATCAAAGGCCAGCGAAAAGAAAGTCGTGTTGTCAATCTTTGGCTTCGACTACACCTACCTAACCGGAGGCACCCAGAGGTATGCGCCATCAAAGCCCCCTTGATTTTGCCTAACATTACCTTCACTACAAGTGACCTCTGTGAAGGAGACGGTAATCGCGACGACCCCATCATGATCGTCGCCAAAATCGAGGGATGTGATATCCACCAGACTCTGGTCAACATTGGGAGCTCGGTCGATATTTTCTATCTGCGTGCTTTCAACGAAATGGGTGTCGACCACTGCAAGCCTCTTCCTCCTTGCATGACCGTATCTAGCTTCTCCGGCGACGTCTACTGAGGAAGCTCCAAGGAGATCTTCAAGGATTTGGTGTCCTTCGACTACCTACTCCTATAATGAATATGTTACTTTGGCTAATGTATGTGAGCTAGAAAACTTTATGGAAGAGATGACCAAGGTGAAGGCGAGGAAGTATTCAGGGATGTGTCTTCATTCCTGATGAAGAAGCTCTAAAGAGAACTTTGAGGATGTGGTGTCCTTTGACAACGTACTCCACTAATAAATATGTTACTTTTGGCTAATGTTGGTGAATTAAAGAACTTCAAAGAAGGGATAAGGGTGAAGAAGCCAATGAATGGTGAAGGTCTATAGGAAGAGATGGATTTCCTTTTTATAAGCAACACTTATGAGATGAAGTTGCCTAAAGTCTAAAGAGTATTGAGGAGTAAGTGGGGTTTACAAGTTGAAGACCGAGAATTCACGGCCAAAGTAGTCTTGAAGGGTTCTGAACAGAAGCATGGGATCGACTTCGAAGATATCTTGTTGCTGATAGTGAAGATCTTCAATCCACTTTGTCCTTAGTCTTGCATCAAGCCTTGATCTCATTGTTGAATCGCTAGATGTGAAAACCTTTCTCCATTGGGATTTGACAGAGATTTACATGATGCTGCCCTAGTGCTTTGAATTGAAACGAAAAGAGCATTACATCTTCCAGTCGAAGGGCTTGTATGATTTGAAGCAAGCTTCTCGATAGTGGTATAAGAATACCTGAAACTTGCTTAAGATCATTGTGTTTATGTGAAGAACAATGGTGACAGAGACTGCATGGTACTAATGTATACTGTCGAAGAAGGGCATTCTTGAATTATACTGAGAAATTGTGACCCTTCTTCAGTTATAAAAGGGCGATAGTTGATGTTGTAATGAGTTTGAACTCCACTACGAAGAGCATCAGGATTATTTTTGTCGAGCAATTAAGTCTAGTGGTGTTGATCTAAAGTACGGGTGATCCAGTTTTTAAAATTTATTGTTGTCGTTTTCAGAATGGGAGAACGTGGATGTCTCCATTTTCATCTAGGTAGAATGCTTTAGATGAAGATTATTGTAACTCTTCTATGAGTCATCGAAGAAACCACCCAAACAATATTCTATTTGTTTTCCTAAAATTATTTTGCTTTATTTAAAAGAAAGTAGTATGTTGTCATATTCACAGTTGTACATAGTTTTTCCACGTGAAATCTTTAGAAGAATGTTTTCTGCAATTTTGCTTTTCTGTGTTGTAGTCGAAGCTCATATGGTCGAGAAAGCCCCGTGGTTTGTTCAATAAGGCTGTTATTCACCTTGCATGGGATTTCATTAGTCATTTCGAATTTCTACATCAATTTCTATTTAGCAGGTTGATCGCTGGCATATTTTTGCACTTATTTCCGGCATTGCAAGCATCATTTATGTGAAACAACACTTTCATTGCGGCTATAATGAAGATCCTTAGTAACAGAAGTGACCAGGCCCTTTATGTAATCTCACAAGTTGGTGGATGGGGCTAGGTGAGAGTGTAGAACTCCCTTGCTTAGTCTTTTCCACCATAAATGGCAAGGAGATGGCAATCTATGAGGATGATGTTAGTGAGGTGGCGCATTGTTCACTGTGGAACGAAGGGGTGGATGCCTGCGATCAGGAACGCAGCGGTAAGGTTAGGCCTTCTTGATGGTCGGCATGGTGGTGGATACCTGGATGGAGTCTAATATCCGGAGCATGGTGATGCATTTTAGGACCATGGTGTAGATCATGCTGGAGATGACTTCAATACTAGAACTTGGAAGGCGCCATCATTTTCAGTAGCTCGTACCATCTTTTGGTTTCAATGAAGGATATTGTCTTCACACTTCGCTTTTGCTCACCCATGCAATTACACCTCCAATGTAATGTCTGTTGTTAATAACATTGAAATTTGAAGACGGAACAAAGGCGATTTACTGCATGAAATGATTATAAAAATGTGGATCAATATAAAATAAGCTTCTAGCCCTAGCGACATGGATGAAGACACGTAAAATTTATTCCATTAACCCTCCTTTATTTATTTTGTTTTCAGAAAAAGTCGACCGATACTCCTCTCTCTCTCCAGTCGTTAACTTTACACTCTTATTGTTGTCTTATGCTACAATCATCGTAATGTTATTATCGCTGATCCCTTTAGAGATTCATGTTTAATGCTTCATTTACCGCCACTTTGTAAGTTGATCAAGTCTGTAAAATAAGCAGTTTTTCTTTGGAGCTGCTCTAACTGAGCATGAAAATTTCACTACGAATTATAAGCCATGCTGTTGCTCCTATAGTGATGCAAAACTCATTTATGTATGCCATATATGACCATACCTTACGAAGCTTTCTACAGCTCGATTGAAGTCCTCTAGAATGCAATAAGGCTGGTTTTGCTTAAAACTTATCCAAATGTTTTTTTCGTTAATTGTGCAGGATATGGAGAGGGAGCGGAGGCGTCGCGACAATCCAGAAGCCATGGAGGAAGATGAAGGCGATGAAGTTGCTGAGATCGAGGCTGCACATTTCGAGGAATCGATGAAGTATGCTCGGAGGAGCGTCAGCGATGCTGACATCCGCAAGTACCAAGCATTCGCCCAGACTCTGCAGCAATCGAGGGGATTCGGCAGCGAGTTCCGTTTTGCAGACCGCTCCGAGGCTGCAGCCGGTTCCCGTCCTGACCCGTTTGCGGCATCTGCCGCTGCTGATGACGATGACCTGTACAGTTAAGTTGAACTGAATCGAGAGAGAGTCGAGAGTACAACTTGTTTGGATGCCTCTTTTTGAGAACATGAATCGGTTGATGTCTTCTTACTGTTTGCTAATATATTATTATAAACTTAATGCTGTTCTATGCTGTAGCTTTTATTACATGATTATTCCTCTTTATTGGAGGAAATTTAAATGTCTTTTTATTTAATGCGTGGTGATCTTTTTTTATTTTTAATTTAATTCAGAAGTTGGTTGCCTCAAACCAACTAATTTGTGCATGTTAATTATTTGATTAATTTTTGTGAAGAAATATCTTATTTTACATTATATGAATAGATTCGTAGAATTGTACCAAAGGTTTTTCGAAACTATATGAATTTTTGCAAAGAATTATGAATTTTCGAAACTATATGAATTTTTGTGAAGAAAATATTGTATGACGATATTTGATTTTTTTTTTTTTTGCTAAGAAAACTATTTGAATGTTTTTTTATAGTATATTTGAATGTTAAGAAGAAAATGTAAAATGCCGTATATAAAACAAAAAAAAAAAAACTGAGGCATAAGATTTTATGTAGGGATGGTAATTTGTACTCGTATTCGATTAAATCTCCCCGACTAGTTCCTAATGGGATGGGTATGGGTATTAAAATTTTACCTGTGATTCGCAATCAATTTCGTCCCGTTATGAAATGGGGCGGGTACGGGTATGAATCAACTATACCTGTCTCATCCCGTTATGTATATATTTTTATCTATTTTTATATAGACTTATATAGAGTTAAATAAAAAAAGTATATTGAAAATGAAGAAATGTAAGGTTTTATTTTTATAGTGTAATATTTACTATGTAGATATATTTTTTGTTTCAAATAGAGTAAAATAATTTGATTTTCATTAATATTAGTGAGAAGACGGAGCGGGGCGGGGCGAAAACAGATATGAGACGGGTATAGGTAATGAATAATATATAGCGGGGTAGGCATGAATATTTACAAATCTGCCCCATTGCCATTCCTAATTTTATGCGAGTATGTCAAAAATGTTGCAAAAAGTTTTAAAATTGGATTGAAATAAGAATCGATTTTAACTCCTAGTTTGTGGTTGAATCAATTGTTCAATGTTAAAGGGTTTAAAAAAAATAATGTCATTTTATATAAAGTTTATTTATAAGATAACACAAATGATCTTCATTTAAATTAAAGGGTAAAAGTAAAGGATAATTCTAAATGAATTCATTATTTTAAAAAACAAAATATCATTTGAATTTTTAAAATTCATTAAAATATTGAAACGAAATCCTCATACGGTTCCTTTTTAATTATTTTTGTCAAACTTCAATTATCATACGATAAAAACTTGCGTATAATATTTTATTTTTAAATTAACTAAAATGCTCTTAATAGAGGGAGACAGAGAAGGAAAAGAAAGGCTAAAATACTCTCTTTATTTATATTTAATAGTATTTTTGATAAAATAATGTATTTAATATTATCTATTAATTTCAAATACCTAATAAATGATAGTTTTTAGAAATAATGAACTCATTTGATATTACCGATCTTGCAGAATAAATTTAATTTATAATCAAACCAATGTCTTGTTCTGATAATAAATTTGGACCAGTCTAAGGATAACACAGAAGTATAGGAACCTGCTTGTAATTTATCATACAACGCAACCTCGCAGGCTCTCTTCAGGCGTGCGAGCGACCAGTCTGCGCTGCAGCGGCCCCGCTAATCGGGACCCGCACGTGATACGGCCGCGCCGTGCAGCACGTTCTTCGCACGTGGGTCAGACACCCACACGTGGGACATGACGACCCCGCTGGCCCGTGGGGCCCCACCCATTTATTGGAGATCTGGTTGATATGATTCCCCGAACGTGTTTGCATGGCATGGGAGAAAACATCTGCCGCCCGTTCTTCGCTTTCTTTCCCACTCACTTTGGCAAAAAGCCACCTCTGATTTAGTGCAAATTACTTCCAGGTCCTCCAATTTTGAATTCCTCACATTTAGATCCCTGAGGTCGATGGCGCCTTACATTTACTCCGAATTCAAATTCATGACTAGCTTGCATGAAATATACAAAAATAATAATTATAATAATAATAATAACACAATCTTAAATACTAAATTAGTAAGTTTACAAATTGTAAAATACAAATAAATTGTACGGCTTTGATACATTGATAATGGTATTTTTGACATTTAACAATAGAGCTCACTTAATTTTTTTTTTAAAAATTAAATGACAAAATTTGTCAAAACTGACTAATCGGACCAAATTGAAACACGCAGACTGATTTGGGGATCGTTACAAAACTGATAAAATGCATTTGAGACTCAATTGTAGCAAATTCATAGGTTGAAATCTATTTGTAATGGATTAATTGACCTCAGAGAAACATATGTAATTTACCCAATTAATTTACATATATATATATATATATATATATATAATTATTAAGTTTATTAGTTTAAAAATGTGCACAATGATATTTGAGAAAATTAAGCGATCGAATCTTTTTTTTTTTAAATCTTATGTATCTTACAATTTTGTTTTTCATGTTTTCCTCTTTTAATTAAGTTTTTCTCTACTTTTTTATTCTCAAATATGATTTTTTAAGAATAAAACTTAAGTCGCATTTTATCTTTCATGAGTATTATTTTTACATACAAATATTTATTGACTTATGTTAGAACTTTCTCTAATACTCCTTGTCGAACAACAGCTCAACAGCAGCTCAAAGAGATATCATAAGATCGTACCCTCCGTACTACTGTGGTAACTCAGCATTTAAAACAGCATGATAGCTCACTCCCTAGTCGTCCTTTGCAGGAGTAGGTGTCAGATGTGGCAGACTAAACCTACTATGTCTCATCCTCTCCAAGCTATAAATAAGGGGGAGATTGCTCTCTCTAAGGACCATTCCTTCCTCTCTCTCTCTCTCTCTCTCTGGGGCTGAGCTGCTCCTCTCTCTCTATCCCTCTTGTACTCATTCGGTCTCCATTTAGAGATCAAGCTTTGTAAGAGATGATTCGATTAGTGGATTCAAATCGCCTGGACGGCGTTGTAGTTTTTCCCCAGGACACTCGGATTTTCACGTAAAAGTTGCCATCTCATTTTTCTCTGATGTGGTGCATTTTTTGCATCAACAACTTATTAAACTATCACCGTCCAATCCCGATCAATTGGACCTCGATTAAACTTTAAAGCTGCCCTGATTTTTAAAACATTGGTCGAAAGTTCAAGTATATGTATATGCTTCTAAGTTATGATTCTTCTTAATTTGGTTTTTCTCAAATAAAACCAGTCAATATATGAATTTGCATACTTTCCCAATTGTTGGAATTAAATAGCATGAAGAATCTCTCTTGCCACAATAGGCAACTAATACTGATGACATTGTAAAAGGTTGCAGAAAACATGCTTCCTTTTCTTTGATTCAATCCAACAGCACTAGCTTTATTTTATGGGTAAATTGCTGACAGGTTCTGAAATTTTTTCAGTCCCATAAATTTTAGCCTATGATTTTTTTTTATTTTTATTTTTTATAATATTTAGTCTATGATTTTTTGTGGCATTTCATCAAGAATTTAAGTACCCATTGCATGAATGAATGAAATTCCCTAAGAAAACCTGAAAATAGAAGAAATAATTAATGAGGACTTATAAGTAACTTAAAACCTAAAAATACCAATCACATTTATTATTGGTAGCCTAAAATTTAGACATCTAAATTTATATTATTGTCATTTACATATCATATATCATTGTGTTGATGAAAACTCTCTATTTGGACTATTAAGAAACAGGTTGTGTAGCTTAAATTAATTAGGTGCTTAACAATTGAGATCTCGCATGAATAAATTTTTATCATACTTTGTCAACCACTATTTATTTAAATCTATTATTGTATGTAAGGAATTTTTTCTAAAATTATATTGATTAATAATGTATAATTTAGCTTCATATATGCAAATATATATTATATATATATGGTTATCATGTTCTATACTAATTATCAAAGTAAAAAACTTATTATATCAGGGAATACTTGATAAAGACAAGATGGGACAGGTGCTATGGCTGATCATTTTGCCATGTCATTTCAGTCTCTAGTTTATAATGTGTATGTAATTTAAATATTTTAGAAAATTAATAATATGGATTTTTGGGTGCCAATTAATTGTAGGGTATATATAAAGTTAAATCATGACATAAAATATATATATATGAAAAATTAAATCAATGTATAATAAATGATAATATGTGCTTTATTATGATTTAACTAAAATAACCCAAACATGCCACATGATCTGAAGATGGGTTGAACAAGATAGTTAGCACCATGAGCAACCTTTTGACAATCATGCAATATTGAGCAGGCAAACAGATCAAATTATTGGCTCTTGACATCAGAATTGTCGTCTACATCCGGATCATACATGTAACATTAACTCGACAAGAGCCATCGTTTGTAAAATGCATTCACGCAAGCTAAGTATGTATATATGATATCTTATTGTGTAAGGAAGCAGGCCTGCTTTGTAAAATTCCTACGAGATAGAAAGGCATTCTAGCTCAACCTCGAGACAATGTACAAAATAAAGCCCTTCGTATATAAAAGAGCAAGTCGAACCATTATTTCGTGAGAAGGTAGTAAATTCCCAAGGCGTAGAGAGAGCATTCATAACGTGTAAGGAAGGACAATATTATCACAAATCACATATCCATTATTTTTACTTATATTGTGATACCTACCTTGTAACTATTTGGCAAGGTAGTTCGTGCATGTCTATATGTGAATGATCTATCAAGTAACCATGACTCGAGATAAGTTTTAAAATCTTATCATGACTTCCAAGCTAAAAATCAGTTAAAATTGTCCTGTCATACCATGATTTGGGTATGATCATACTCATATAGTTGTTTCATGTTATACAGATAATCAACATCCTCACGATTGCAGGTACACACTTTCCCTAATTGTCATCAATAAGTTTGGTATGATCGCTGACTATGCAACATACTAATGCCCCTCTAATTATTATTGGCACCATTAAAAATAACAAAGATATGACACATCAACATGGGGAAGTTCTAAAAGACAAAAGCAATCATCTATCATTTATTGGCAAAACTATTGCTACAAGTATGTACCGAACCTTATCACGAGCAAAATACAAGATGAGGAATGAGGACTTCTAGCTAATCACACTGAAAGGATTCAACACTTCACATCTCATGCCATTAATGAAAGAGCTCAAACAGATAAGAGAGGAACCATAGTCTCTCACCCTCGTTATTTTCCACTACATCATAAAATAGAAATTTTGCAAAATTGAAGAATAGCCGCAAGCTGTTGTAAATTAAATATTGGCAAGAGCGTTCCGCAATTTGCGATTAAAATATCATTTCGATCAGCTGCAAATTGGTAGCTAATTATCCTGCTTTTTTCATTAGAGATCGAAATTGTTCTCTAGGTAGTTGTTGATTAGCCACTGAAATAGCCGATCGCTAAATATTAATCACTGATAGTTTCATTATTGTAGTGTTCTTCTACACGACTAGAAAGAATTACTTCATAAAGACATATACATTGCTTCATGTAATATATATCTTATGTATTCATTGTCTTAGTTCATCATGTAAATAATTAAGAAACCAAAAAGCACTATTTCATTGTAATATCCTCCATTTTACTACTATTTATGTTGATAGTGGAGCTTTCAAGTCTCTCGTATCAAAGGTGTTATAATTTTTCCCAACTTTGTGGGGGATTTGGAGGAGATGATATAGTTGAGTCTTCACATTAAAAATCATCATATATGTCTATCTTTCTTTTCTTTGTTTTCCACTTTCTTTTCTATTTTCTATCATTTATTTTTCATGGCGCATGCCAAGTTCGAGCACATTGTGGCTAGCGAACTCTCTATCACAGGAGATCCAATCCATCTATACATGTATGAGAACAAATTTTTTGCATCCCAATATTTGTACATTTTTTTTATGAAGGCCCTATTGTACTTACTCCCTCTTTATATTGCAGGATGCTTTTGAGAAAAACATAGAATATAAAAGAAACCTATAATATTGCTTCATAAGGATACACACATAACATGATAAAATGTTCACTAATGGAGGAATTTTCTCGAAGTCTAGCCGGTACACTTTAATATGGTCTCAAGCAGGCCAAACCCCTAAGACAACCATTATTCATTAAAGATCTATATAGTACTCAAATTTTGACATACGGGCCTCAAGGTATCAAATATCTCTCGGTCCACCAAGATCCTTCATGCCTTAATATAAAACATTGATTAGTACAATGCACCTGAGATATTAGTGGCTTGGCCTATTTACGTATCTACCTCGACATAAGGTACGATCTAATATATATGTCCAATCTAATTGAATATGTCTTGATATAGATAATATCCCATTAATTAACAAAACGTAACTTGATGTATAACTTGATCAATGCACTTCGACTATTTTAATTTAGCATAACTATTTCAATAAGAATGGTCACTCTGTCTAAAGGTATCCCATAGCATTCAAGTTAGAAGATACAATCAGTCACACAACCAAACATTAAGGAGAGCCAATGATTCTTTGTCTCGACTATATATTCAGATGCTTTATTCTTGTATCCAAATTAACTATCATCGAATCATTCCCCCTTCCAAGAATACATGTGGCAACCCCTGTGCTCAATTCCAATCGATTCATGTGCCATTGTACCACTCATCTTCTAATCATTGTACGTGATCTTTCACTTATAAAATAACAAAATAAGGAGCCATTTCAGGGCACAGACCATATGACCGCAACAACTGTGTAATATTTGAGTTCTGTTCCCTACTTCTAATTAACTGCGTCAACATTTTACTTTTTAGAATTTTTCACGTAAATCTTATATATATATCTTCTTTTTTACTTCTCTTTTCGCATTTCTATTGACAAGGCCTCACACTCCCACAAACAAAACTCAACTATATATCTGTATATACTCAAAGAACATACTCTTGTATAGCTATTCATGTTGGCTTCTAATGGATCTACAAAGCTGAATTTCCCTAAAAATTAACAGCATATAAATCCAGCATGAAGTTAATTTCTCTTAATTTTTAAAATTTCACCAGTCCTAGGAAAATAAATATATAAAAAAGATAGAGAAAAGATAATCTCATCGAGCATATATATATATATATAAATATTTAAATATATTTATATATGGTTTTAAAGTGGACGGGAATTATTTAATTAATTTGTGTACTCAAGGATCACAGGAGTCGCTCCAGCAGACGAGCATGACGATGCACCGCCGGAGAATGTAGAACCTTGCCCGCTGTTCCGCCGCAAGGAGGCGGCACCGCCGGCCGAAAGAGAGGCGTAGCTTCCTCGCTCGCCGGCGGCAGCAGATCCGGAAGCTCTCCCCCTTCTTCCTCGGCCTGGCTGCTGCAGCTAAGCTCCCTTCTCTCTCCTTTTGTTCTTCTCTCGCCATGTCCCTCCCTCCCTCTAGAGAGAGAAAGCAAGCAGCTCTGTCTTCTGGTGGTCTTCTCTCTCTTTGGAGCACCGGAAGAGCGGAAGATTGGAAGAGAGAAACCAGATGCGCTATAAGATTGACGGAGGACATACTTGCAGTAAAGTCCCTACACATTTCGTTATTACTTTCAATTACTGCGCTTCTTTCATGTTTAAGCTAAAAATGGTTGAGGATCAGCTTGCATAAATTTGATAATAAATAATTGAATATATTATTTATATTTTAAAAAAATAAAAATTGAGTTAAATCGATTCAATTTGTCCATAACTCATAACACGACAGCTGAATTCGAGCGAAATATTGATCCAAATATCTGAAGACTATAGATCTTTGAGCCAAACTCTCACCATAGTTAAACATATCAATTTTTGTTTATAATTAAAATCCTTAAATCCTAAACTATAATAGTAATCATAAACTATAATATTAATTAGGGGAATAACAAAATATTATAAAATGATCAGGTTATATTTAATTAAAATGGTTTTAATAAGTTTGGAGCTCTCTGAACAACATTGAAAATAAAATTAAAATAAGTAATTTAGAACTATATAGGAATACTGTCTAATAAATTTAATAAGTTAAAAGGTCATTGTAAAATTTATTATTTAATTTAACGATAAATTTAGATGACATTTAAATATTTCTAGAAATTTGACATGTACACGTATGTATACGTCACATCGCCTACAAACAAATCAATAACGGTAAAATAGTAGAAGTAAAAAAAAAAAATATCGAGATTAAATGCTGAAAGTTTTGAAGGTGAATTAGTTTTAGATTAAATCCAACAATAGTCACACTTTTAATTTATGATTGATGAATAACGTAGACATTAAATCAAATGGTCCATGAATTAATGAAATAATTCATAAATATAAATCACATAAAATATATCTATGAGGATCCATTTTTAATTTAGCGAAAAAATGGCTGTACTGGAGGCCACTGTGTGTCTGTAATAAATGAAAAGAAACTGCGTGAGATAAATAACCTTTTTTCATGTAGTGGGCCAACAATGATTAAATGGGTTGGGCTTTGTGGCCCACTAGATTTGACCTGAAACTCGAGTTGGGCTAGAGATGGGCCCGTGGTAAAATGCTGATGTGGGCCCACTATTTCCATAGTAACCCAGCAAACAGGGTTGATTGTCAATAATGAGCACACCATATGATAAAGACTTACAATGCTTTTCTTGTCGTACGCGCGGCAAAACTCGATCAATAAAGACGACGATAAGGGAATTACATAGATGTCTTCACGTTAGCTTTCTATGAGGACACCGAGCTTACTTCAAGAAGACTTCTGCAACTACCGTGCTACTTCAACAGAGAAGTTTCGCAACACTCAGTTTCGGTATTAACTCTGAGAAGGTCGATAGTTACTAACATTAAATCATTCATGAGGATCTCTTGGACTTCAAAACGGTCAATAATTTCTCGAGATTAATTATTGAGGTCTCACCCATGACTCAAAATATTCAAAGCACAATGCTTTTCTATTTCTTTTCTACATAAATAAATATTTACAAGCATGCATAATAAAAAATTTAATCAAGCAGATATGTAGCAAGTTAAATAAATTGTACTCAAAGAAACACAAAAAATTGGCCCCGTTTGTTTACAAGTTTAAAATTAACCTAATTTAATTTTAACCTGGCATATCACATCACACATAAAATATAATATTAAAAATTAACTTTATTTCACATCCTACACACATTACTAAAATAATAACTAACTTATATCACATCCCTCACATATCCCAACATAATAACTAATTTTATTTCACATCATTCACAAATTTCAATAAAAAAATATTTTTATCCAAGTTTAATTTTAACCTTATTAAATTTAACTTTACAAACAAACAGACAAGAGTTAAAAAACAACGCAACTATAAGAACATCTGATTTATGTAGTCGTAAGAATCATGTCCCCTTAATTTTAAATTAGTATCATTCAAGCTTGATCCGAGCTAAAATCGATTCGACCTTTGATTAATTTTCGATCTTTTATCCAAATATTATGCATAAATATATATGTTCATTCAATCAGCTTAAACTATGATCATTCGTTTTGATTTATTATGTAAAGATAAAAATAAAAAAAATAATTTACAATAGATATAATTTAAATGATTATAGAAAAAATTATAATGAAAGTCTAATGAAATCTTCCAGTAGACTACTGAAAAAAAAATCATATACTAAATCTAGTTACATATATAAATATTATTTTTATCATTAAATTTATCTATTAAAGCACATGTACTACACAATAGGAAGAAATGTGAAATATATATTAGGTCAAATTGATTGCAAGTATTTATTGGGTGGTTGGATAAATTTGGCTGTAAATTTTATATGACCTGAATGATTTGGCTTCATTTAACTCTGAAATTCTGCTTCGATGAATCATTATCAGAGTTCAATTTTAACTTGATTTTGGACCGAAACCGATGAGCCAATTGATTGAGCTAGAGCCTATTTCATATTAGTGGTTACAATTTACAGAGGGTTAATCACTGTGAAGGGTAACTATAGTTAATTTTTAATTATATTTTTATTTATAATTTTTAAAAATTTATTAAAAAATCTATATTTTCTAATTTGAAAAATTTGTAACAAATTAATAATTTTCATCAGATCTAAGGAATATTTTATTATCATAATTTTAAAATTCTAATTTTACACTTACAATAATAATAGAAATATAGATTTACAGCCAAATTTTAAAATTAGAATCAAATCTAAAATAGTAATGAACAGATGCCACTGAGTAAGTACATGACAAAAAATATGACGAAACTCATTAGGATTGATGTCTTTCGGAAGGAGACGGCGGCAGCGGCAACGATAAAACTACAGCGAGTGAAAGAGAAATAGGAATGCTATAAATTTTAGAATTTAGTTAATATTAACTATGAATGAATCTTATTTATAATATTAGGTAAAGAATGAGAATTCTTTCAGTAAATTTTTAAAATTTATGAATCAAAATATAATTAGAAGTTAACTATAAAATTTTTATACTAATTAATCCAGTTATAAACTTTCCTGTACAAATAAGAACATGTATTTTGTATTAATAACCAATCCAAATTGCTTGGAATAAATTATTGAGATTCAATGTGCTTCCGTCCATATATAAGCAACAAATTTGTTGTTTCACTAAATATGCCTTGACTGATTCTTAGTCTATTCGATAGAGCCCAAGAACTATTTTGATTTTACTCATGAAGACCAAAATAATACTCGTTCAAAATAATAATAATAATAAATAAATAAATAAAATTTTATTACATCTTATATAAATTTTAATATAAAATAATTTTATTTTATTTTATTCACTCAATTATTTTTAATAAACTATCAATTTTATTTCACATCGTTATCGAATGACATACTTTAGTTTGAAATAAAGTTGATAATTTTATTAAAAATAATTAAGTATATGAAATAAAATAAAAATTTTTTATATTAGAATTTATGTAGAATATAATAAAAATTTATTTATTTATTATTATTTTTTAATTTAGTATAATTTTGATATTGGGCAAGTCCAAAATAGTCTCGAAGCCAAACAAGTAAAACTTCAAACGACAGAAGAGGACAAATAGTCCCATTTTATATTCATTTGACCATTAGCTCTGTTTGGCGCGAGAATTAAATCAAGACCAAAATGATACTAATTTAAAAAAAAATAATAATAAATAAATTTTTTTAATCATTCTACATAAATTCTAATATAAAAAGAACATTATTTTACTTCATATACTCAATAATTTTTAATAAAAAAATTAATTTTATTTTACATCCTAAACCAAAATACTCGATTTGAATATTTTGATATAGGATGTGAAATAAAGTATATATTTTTATTAAAAATTATTGATTATGTGACGTAAAATAATATTTTTTTATATTAGAATTTATGTAGATTGATTAAAATTATTTATTTATTATTATTATTGTTATTTTTTAAATTAGTATCACTTTAGTCCTGATTTGGCTCTCGCGCCAAACGGGCATTAAAGTCACTTGTAATTAATAATTATAAATAGATAGCACTGGGCCTGCGGCGATTTTTTTATAATAAGTGTAATTAATTAATTAATTAATTAATTAATTATGATTTATAAAAAATTCAAAATTAACGACAGGCGTTAGTGCTTGACGTTAATGAGAGGAGTTACCCAAACTTCGAGCGACTCTCCATCATCCCTAATGCGTTAGGTTCCAATTGTAATAGAGATACTCAAACTTTAAGCGACTCTGTCGATTGTCTATAAAATCCCCTCATTCCACCAACCTCACTCTGTTCCAGCTCAGTCTTTTCCCTTCTTTCTTTGACAAAAATATTTCCAAGAACATTTAGGAATTTACAGGTAATCTAAAATTTTTTATTTTCATTTTTTTACAATTATTTTATGCATCTTACTAGTTTCATTTTAAATTATTTTTTTACAAAATAAATAAGTAGACAGTATGTAATAATCTTCTAGTATGAAGTTTTTTATATTTTACATTTTATTATATATCACTTTTTAATAATTATAATATTATTTATTTCAGTTACATAAAATTATTTATTTATGTTTGATGTAGATTTTGATGGCAAGTTCTGTTGTTTATATAACTGTTAATGTGAATAGATAGATATATTTTACTGACAAAAGATGCTCAAATATAAAAGTGAAAAAGTAGAAATAGTGAAGTTTAATATCAATGATAACTTACAAAATATAAAAAACAAATTGTTTCGGGTTATTAAAATTGTGTGTAAATATCCTAGTACACATTCATACGAGACGTGGCTTATTGAAAATGATGAGGACTGCGAGGTGATGCTTTAGCGTGCATCTACAATATCATTGTCAATGTTTATCGAATGTACTGTAACTAATCGAGTAAGTGATCATGATCGAGAGGTAGTAGGATATAGTCAGGAGGGTACTGAACAATAATATCTTGACATATCGACTCAATCTGGTTGGCCACACGAGGAGTCCATTACTGCTATTGCACAAGGTCTTGCAAATTCATACATTGATGCACCACAATACACACTAACATTTGACCTAGTAAAATAAGTAACGTGCTTTCAGTTCTCACTTATGCTCTTTTTAATTTGTTTATATGTTAATCTTTTTTTTTTAATTGTAACACAATGTTTTACACACTTAGATCTCGCTGACCCATCTATTACCTTCACTTATGAGATCAACTCAACTTATGATTAAGAAGGAAGCAACTATCAATCAATGAATACCTCGACATCTTCTGATCGAGAAGGTCCTCAAGATCTTTTGATCTACAAGTTCCTCAAGATCGAGATGATGAAGAAGATGATGGTTGAACTTTTGATGACAACTCATAACGGTGATAGTTTCATTAGAAATTACACAACAACAAATTTCTCGTAGGTCCAACAGTGCCAGGTGAGTAATGCTTTTTTTCAATTTGCAATATCAACTCAAGAGTGGGAAGCAGAGGAAGAAAACAAAGTCAGATTGTTGGAGCATGGGAGGAATGGAGATTTTCGCAAGCTAGAAGAACTAAAAGTTAAAAAATATTTTGTAACTAAATGATACCTTCAATACTCATTTATTGATTGGTCCATTCGTAGTGGTCTTCACAGCATTGCGTGGATTCTTATAAATTTGATCTACATGTAGATGCTTTCCCAACAACTTATCATAGCAATCCAGCCATGTCTTTCATCTATGCAAAATCTCCACTTATAGATGACCAATGAAAGGAAGGCCATATATCCGAATGCCTAGAGAATTGCTATATTCTATAATGTGATGGTCATCTTTTCAACAAGTGAAAAGTGTTTAGTCTCTGTGGACCATCGCTCAACTAATGTCATGATCAAATAATGATCTAGCAGACTAAAGCCTAAGAATCATAAGGATCCAACACCAACTTGCTACAATGAATAAATAAGACAAGGACAGGTGATTGGTCAGTCCCTAAGTATGTGAAGATGCGTCACAGACTCAAGTGTGCAAGCCTGGTCAGGGTGAGCGACACGATGAACACAGCGTAGATGCTCCATAGATGAGTGTATCGCTCGTGGAGGCTCCACAGGCCTGCCCCTTACCACAGTGTCCTTGACCACATGCCTGCCAAGCTTATGAAATAAATTTGGTTAGCTACTTTTAATACATTTAATAAAAATAATTTATAAAATATTTAATTTATGTATCTTTGATACATTTGATAAAAATAATTTATAAAATATTTAATTATATATCTTGGGCAAAACTAAATTGCGACTGACAACATGACTTGGTGATCAAAATATGTCGATAGACAGAGATTAGATAAGAAAAGTGAAGAGTATTGAGAGTAAGAAGAATAAGTGAGAGGTAATGAGGTAAGAATGAGACGGGGGAAGGAAAAAAAAAAAAAGAGGGAGGGGGACCTATTTATAGTTAACGGTCAGGTGGACTGTTGGCCGGAGTTGCCCAAAGTTTGAGCGAGTCCAGCCAACAGTCCGCCTAACCATTGGCGTTACAATGGTCTATTTAACCGTTATACTATCAAACGGTTGTTAGGATTTTTTTTAAAATTTTTGGAAGTCAACCAAAGTTCAAGCGATTTCTAAAAACATGCCTGTTTTTAAATTTTTTATAAATTACATTTATAAAATTCTCCGAAAGCCTGATACACTCAAAAATTAATACCAAGACTAGTATAACTTGTATACTAAAAATATAAATCACCTTTAAACTACCAACACTTGACCTTTTGGGTTTTTTTTAACTAAGATCTTTCATAATAAAGTTGTTTTATTCAACTCTTTCGTAATCTCTTCTTTCTTCATGTTGTTCGTTCTCGAACAATGTCGTCCACCCGAGCATTGTCCACAAAAATCAGTATCAATCATAACAAGTATTAATGAGGCCCTGTGCTCTATACATACACATTTTAGTGCAATACCATTGGTCTTATAAGCAGGAAAGTAATAGTATAATATTATTACACATGCTACTATTACTTGTTCATTCACCAGAATCAGCACCTCTGACGTTCTAGATACATAATATTCATGAAATATTGTTGAAATATTGAGATATTATATATGTGAATGCCATTATAACTAATATTATTCCTTAGAGAATACTATTGATGTGCAAATATATATGCCTTGCTGGTAGAAAGTTGAGTTGATTTCTTAGTGAGCCATCTGTGAAAGCGTGTGGAAATGCTGTGGGATAAAGTAATCGGAAAGAAAAAGAAGAGTAATAGAAAAAGTGTGGATACAAATTTTTTACATGAAAAAATCCTCTGAAAGAAAAACACCATAGTTTATCAGAGCAGCTTATAAAGAAATTTATAAATATGAATACATACAAATGAGTTGGATTACAAAAAGAATTAAGAGTATTTCATGAATCTATATAGACCTTTCATTGAGTTGATTCCGACTTACCACGGTTGAACTAGTAGGATTGTGGGAATAAGTACACATGGCAAATGCTTATGGTAAAATATGCAAGTAAGTTGAGAAATTGAAGATGAATTTAGAACTCTTAAGTGATGGGATTGTGTTAATTTTCTTTTGATTGATGAATGATTGCTCTTTGGATAATGTCCATAGAACCATGGATAAAGCTTCTCGTGGTTGAATGGACAACGATTATAGTTCACCGAAAAATAATAGTTGGAATACGATAGCTGATATAAAAAGTTAACCAATCTTTTTCACTTTGTGTGTATACCATGAGACATATACAGGGCTTAAATCAATCTACAAATTTTTGAATTAACAAACACAAAAAACAAATTCAACCACATAAAGTTGAGGATATGGAAAAACAAAAGCAAAAAGAAATAAATCAAAAGATCATCTGTCACATTAATAATGATTTTTGGGTAGAGAGGATTAAGTATTAACTCAAATTTGAGTCAACAAGTTAGATGAACCACTAACTTGCAGTTATGAACCATCGAACGTAGTTTCTGTTGACTAGATTGCTAAAAGGGAGGTTGATGAAGATGAAGGACATCATAGAAAATATGAAGGACATAAAAGAAGATATAAAAAGGAAGAGAAGTTGTCAAAAATGCATAACACCCTTTTATAAGGAAAAACTTCGGACTAGGCAAAACTATGACGCTTATATGTGACTTGACAAATTAATTAACTACATGGTTACAAGAGAGGTTATGCGTCAATACATTAACGAAGTGGTTAAAGGTCTAGGAGAAAAATGTTGGGAATCACATGGCCATGGCAAAACAATCTTCCTATGATAGATGCCTCACAATGCAATAGAAAACCTTAAATTCT
The DNA here is from genome assembly GCA_002786265.1 of Apostasia shenzhenica. NCBI lineage: Eukaryota > Viridiplantae > Streptophyta > Magnoliopsida > Asparagales > Orchidaceae > Apostasia > Apostasia shenzhenica. Next base: position 336,158 of record KZ452995.1, on the reverse strand, counting down.
AATTGAAAATGACAAACAAGTAACAAATCCACTGCAAATAAAAAAATAGAATAAGAGCAAGAAGAACATCAAATTAACATGGAAAAACTCAAATATGAGGAAATACTAAGACTAAACCAAGAGATAATTCTATTATTATTTAAAAGTCATCAAAAAGAAATTACAAGAGATCATACCCTAACTCTTGCAAACTTTAGAATGACCCTCTTAGATTGAAATGTTTTTTTAATCGAAGATCAGGAATCTTTAAAAGATCATAATTTGGATGTACAAGGATCTATTCATACAGAAACATCAAATGTACAAACCCTTTAAAATAAGTAGATTTATTGTGCCAAATCAAACATCCAAGAAAAATCTATTTTCCATACGATTATCTGAGCATTTTGTCTATTGCGTCTTTTGTCCAACAAAATGTCCTTAGCACAAAGAACTTAGCAGATGGTCTATTCTCTATCCTAGTAGGTCAAAAAATTAATGTATTTATACGCTCGACATGTTTTTTAATGCTAGAATTTTTTTGAATCGATCTTCCTTAGTTGTTGAGACAATTTGTTCGTCAAAAAGTTCGCAATCACTGGAGAATCTTTGGATGACTGCTATTACAATTAGGCCATTTTGAAAGTGCATGCTTTGCTATCGTCTGAGCTGCTAGTTTCTGCTTGACACCCATAAATCCCTCCCTCATGTAAGAATCTATGACAAGGAAAGTGCTTTTTTAAGATAAAGCTGATTAAGAAAGCTATACAATGATCTTCACTATGATGGTTGGATCATGCTATGATCTATGCCGTGAAGCAATTACCAGATGGAGGTATGAAGATTTTCACATTATCAGGATATAGAAGTCAACTCTCCAATTGGAATATGCGGGACATATTCAACCATTTGTTATCTATGTATGGAAAGGAAATGCTATACTACTTACGTGGGCCCCATTGTTCTCAAATTAAAACCACAATGTAAAATAGAAAAAATGAATGTATGGATAATAATTTTTATTTAAACCCATTTAATTTTTCCTGCCCTTCCCCTGATGAGATGAGTATGAGTGGCAAAAATATGCTCATAACTCACGATCCATCCCAACCTGTTATGAGATGAGTCAGGTTCAGGTATAACACATTATACCTGTCCCAATTTGTGTCCCAATTTGTGACCCGCTAGTAATTAAATAAAATTATATAATCCTAAAATTTAAAAAATTTAAATAGGAATTATTTTTTTTTTTTGTAAAAATAAGTCATTAGTAATAATTTAGGGCAAGTAGGAATAGTTAAAAATAAATGAAGTATGCTTTTTATTAAACTCGACTTAAACCTACTTCGTTGTCATCCTTAGACAAATGGGAAAATAAGTAAAAGGATAACTGATGACGTTTTGTGCTACTTATATGTAGGAGGGGCATGCCAAAATCTTAAATATTAATTATTTGTATATTATATTTCACCAACGACATTGGAGTGCAGGCAAAATTTAAGTGTAAATTAGAGTTTATAAAATGATATGCATAATATTTAAGATATGCGTATAATTTGACATTTTGAAACGATATATCAATAGAAAAACAACAATCAGATAATAAGAATAAAAAAAGAATCACCTCGACGGAAAATCTTGAAAAGCCCCAAATGAGAGAAATGCTGAACATAGAAAGCCCCTGCATCAATTCAGGCCGGTGATTGCCGATGCAGCATCATCAAGATTCTCATTCGAGATGGTCGGGGGGATCGATCGTGTTCGACATTTGAATTCAAATCTCCAGATCCATGTGAATCTTGATGACGCCGCAGCTGCAATCGCCGGCTACTTTGATCCATGCAAGCCCCGATCGCCGGAGACGAGCAGAGAGCTGGGGAAAGAGAAACAGAGCACGATCGATCGATCGGTTCAGACGGCAGAAAAGGAGGGGAAATCGAGATCAAAATCAATTAAAGAAGAAGGAAGATAATCACCATTTTGAATGGAGACGATCGAGAGAGCTCGGATCCGATTCTGATCACGGCGGCAATCAGGCAGCAAGGAGAAGACCACTGCGACGATCAGAGAGCTTCGTTGCAGCGAGAGGAGGCTTCGTGTCCGACTTCCGATGGTTATTTATAGTAGTGGAAAGTCGGGGAATGACCGAAATTTCGGGCGTTTTGTGCGGTGGAATATTATATTGGGATAATTACAAAAACGTGTCTAGATTAATCACAACTTTATATTCCATCAATCAAGTTTTCATAGATGTGCTCTTTAAGCGTATTTTCTCCCGTCTAGTTTTGAGCCATTGTAGTCGTGTTTAGTAACTTTTTACTTATTTATTTAAGTGATTTGAAATTTTTATTAGGTGTAGATGTGACCTATATATTTAATGTCTCTTGCTATCATATTATTTTGATTCAATCTCGTATCCTCTCAATCGATTACTTTATTCTCGACTCAGGAATATGATGAGATTTATTCTAGTATGGTGCTCATGACTCACCGTAGTATTATCGGAGATAGTTACCTTCTTAAATCTCATCTTTCGGTGGCTAACTTTTATGATTAAATTGCATCTCAAGCGTGTAAACTCAACCTTTTTCTAATAATTTAGAATGGTGCTCTAACGTCAATCTGCTAGTCACGCTTAAGATTTCTTATTAACTATGCCATAATCAAGCTATGATTAGTTATTATCGATAATTAAGTATCGTACTTTTTTGTAGTGTTAGCTGATTATACTTATGTCCGCTACTTACTGAAGATAAGACTCATCTTAGTATTATTAGAAGTAGTTGCCCCTCTTAAATCTCATCTTTCTCTAGCTAATTAACTTTTATAATCTAGTGGCATCCCCTGCATGTCGATGTGACCCTTTTCTAATGTTCTAGATTGGTGCTTCAAAGTCGTTCTGCTAGTTGATCTTGCGATTTCTTATGGCTGCACTATTGTCAAACTATGATCAGTTTATATCGACAGTTAAGTATCATTCTATTCTGTAATATCAGTTGATTATACTTATATTTGTTGCTTTACTAGAGATTAACGTCATTTTTTGTGTCACAATAAGATTATGAATGTTCAGAGTGATCATGTTGTGTATTGTGCCATAGTTGGATATTTGAAATGATATGGTCTAGTTTTGCACCCTAATTTCAATTATATTCATTTTAATAATTTTTTTAATCTAGATCAAGAATATGAGAAAAAAATGTATGTAAAATAATCTTTATATATTGCAACTTACATAAATTATTAAAAAAAGAAGAGGAATAAAAAAGTCCGAAAATATTTAAAAGTTTATCATTTCTGACAAAAATCAAATTTTCCCTTTCAATTAATTACACTTGATGCCAATATTACCAACCGTTTTCCTGAAAATAAAAAAATCATCCTGCTTTAAATAAAAATTTAAATGAAGAACTTAACTAGAAGATGTTTATAAAAAAAAAATTTCGGTTTAGTATATATATTTATTTATTGTAGTTATAATATATAATATAAATATATAATATTATACTATATATATATATATCTATATATATATATATATTACAATGTGTACCAAAAATTATATGTGAGATGTAATATTTAATAAATTTTTGCCCATAATATAACATTTAAAAAATATGTAATTATCTATTATAAAAGTCTTAATCAAATGTTTTTTGTGCGTGCATCTTAACATATAAAAATTTATCTCAAAGACTAGGGCAATAAAAATTAATAAAAAATAATTCGAGATACTCTAAAATTCACATTTATTCCTAATTTTATTTCTATATGATATTATTATATTCTAGAACAATGAATCAAAAATAATAAATATAGACCCTTTAAGAAATAAACTACTATAGAAAATTAAGTTTCGTTTTGAGTCTGCTATGATTTTTGAATTTATCTTTCAAATTTTTATATAAATATTACTACTATTAAATTTAAAATTTACGTGTTGATCTAAGTTGTAATGTGTTGCTAGTATCGACTCAAATCCAAGCCTCGTAGAGGATTAGGTTGCAGGTGAACGGATTTGTTTCGGATCTAATTAGTTGTTACTTTGGCACATTACCCGTTGCAAATTTATTGCGAGTTTTGAATATCAAATTCATGCCATATCGCCATGAGATAATTTGACAATTAAAAGGGTTGAAGTTACAAGTTTTAAAAATGTTATCCTTCTCTATGAAGTCAATAGACTTTGCTTATATATATATATATATATATATAAAATTTTATGTGTAAAATAAAATTGATGAAAGAAATTTACATAAGATTGTATGACTTATCATGCAAAAGGGTGAAATTAACATGATCAAACTATAAATTTCCTCATAATTCAGGATAAGTTATATGTAAATATTGATATTAATAAAATAATTTTTGGTATTATCAAAGTAATTATCCCAAATAAAAAAATTTATATATCATAATAGTAATTTTTACTAACTAATTTTTTTTTATAAGCAATACTAATACTAATTATGCATAAATTTTAGATTTTGTTAAAATAAATGGATGGCATGGCTAGGATAGTGATTAAAATGACAAGAAAAATCAAGTACATGCATAAAGAAAAATAATTTATTATAAAAAAAATATTTATTTTTCTGAAATATATATATATATATATATATATATATATATATTTATGAAATTTTAGCATGACTATTATTTTACAAAGCTTCATGTGCACCTGACTTGGCATTTCCAATCAATTGAACCCCACACTTGCAATCATCATAATTGTGACAAAACATCATCATGTTAGTGATCACATTAATGAAATATCGGTGATTCATGAAGAGACATGTGAAAGGCGAGATTTTAAAACTCAATTTTGATCGTAAGATGAAACACGAGCGTATCAGTTTTGACAATTTTATTACTGATAATTATTAAATATTATTTTTTGGGAAAAGTTGAACCTAGTAGCTTTTTTGGATCGAACTAAAACTAACGAAAAACGGTGGTTTGTTCAGTTGAATTTTAAAACTTTGATCGAAGGTTTATTTTTTTCGAGGGATATTAAATTATGTTACTTGCTAATATTAGCAGATAAGAGTGCCTAACGGGTTCAATTCCGTTCTGAATCAGGATAGAACTTGTTCGATATTAGGACTAGCTCTACATTTTCTCGACGAAGGGTTGTTAAACCAGTTTAGTTCTTCGCCAAAGACCAACAAGGTCATTCAAAATGACTCTCTCCATTAACACACAAAAAAAAACTAAATTTTTTTATTATTGTAAATAAAATAATTACAATCAAGATTGTACTTTAAAAAAAATTGTCATAGTAAGTTAAAAATTCATATACAAAATTTATACATCATAATCAAAATCTTTTAGGGCCTAGAACAAATTTGAAACCAACTTCGAATAAGCTATTTCCTGGTACGTTGCGCTAATTAGCAGAACCAGTCCGATAAAATAATAAATCGTACCAGTCTAGTCGTTGCTAAAAACTGAAACTAATCAAACCAATTCAAAATTGGTCTGATGTCCACGTAATCATCGACTCTTAACTACGATCAATGTCGGAATATATTGATGATCAAAAGAGAGAGTAATGAAATAGTTACAAATTAAGTCATTAACAAATTTTATTGAGATTAAATTTCCTTTTAACAGTGGAATATGTGGTGGAAAGGGAACATATGGCATGTGTTAGTGGTGGGGCATGAATGTGGTGCACGTGGGGGGCAACCAAGTGCCATTATATAGCACTTATTTGACTAGAATATCATCAATGTATTAGTTGGACTTTGGGGGCACATGAAGGATGACTGTGTTTCGACAAATTATTAGGTTCTCTTGTCCTAACACGTAAGTTTTTCAGCAACAAATAGACGCACGATGAGTACAAATGTGGGACTCACCGCCAACAACGAGCAATAAATGAAGAAAGATTGTGCAAGAAATAACATCGATAGTATGCACATCTTTTCTCTTTGGTATAATTTTTTTTTTAATTTTATATATAAAAAACATTCCAATGAAAAATTGTGGTAAAAAAATTCATACAACATAATAAAATGTTTATGCGAAGCAAATAAATGTATGTAAAATCTTACGTCTCATATCTTAAAGACTAATGTTTTACATGATGCAATAATATGCCTATAAAAAGCAAAGAAATACTAATATGAAAAAAAAAGAGCATAAATGAATAAAAAAAATGTTCTAACACCAAGTAACAAAATTATATATGCAACAACACAAAGAAGCTAAAAAAGTCTATAAAGTGAGAATAGGAGTTAATAGTCTTCTTTTATCTCATTCAACATTAGCAATTTGCTAATAGGTCGGGTGTGCCAACAACACATCACGCATGACGCACTTATTTGCTACTGAAAAACTACCATACTGCGCTGAACTTGACAAGTAATCGCTGTCTAATCTTGCGCAAATGTCAGTCGTATCATTTTATTTAGGGGACGTTTGGTTCGTCGTTTTCTTTGTGTTATGTTATGTAATCTAGATGTCATCTTTCACCTAATAATTTTATAATTTAATAGAAAATTATTTATAGATATCATTAAACCAAATAATTTTTTTTCTCTCTAAATAACATAATATAATATCAAGATAACATTAAACTAAATGCTCCCTTAAGCCCAATCTCGTTGGCCTTTAGTCCAAACATTTCATTTGATCACTGCAATTGAGCTGTTTATTTTAATATTATAAATCACATTATACCCAAATATTAATATTTACTTATTAATAAGTCAAATACTATATAACTTTTAACATTAAAATCAATTATATTTTACATCTTAAATAAATTTAAAAATAAACAATTAATTTTTTGAAAATAAATATTAGAAAAGACCCCTGCATAACACAATACTTAAATATTAAAAATTTAAAATTATAAATTTATGCAATATTATGCCCAAAATTTAAAGAGTTGAGTGCAATTTACCTTTTTTAAAAGTACTATTTTTCAGAGTGAAGTGAAGCAAAATAATAATAATAATGTAAAATATAGAAATATATGAGTAAATTACTTACCAGTTGCAATAATTTTACATCCTTTCAAAATGATCCACACTTCTAAAATTCTTTCAATCAATTCCTTATTTTCATATCAATCACTATTTTACTAAAATAAAATTTCATGAATTTCACTGTCTCAACATATTCATGATTTTTGACAAATTTCTAGAAGTTTCCTAAAAATGTTCAACAAAAGCCAAGCAATATTCATGATTTTTAACAAATTTCAAAACGCTAACTATAGTGGCCTAATTAATTTGTTGAAAGATAAATATCATGCAGGTCCTAAAATTAGTGGACAATGACAAATAAGTTTATAATTTTTAAAAAATATCATCGTTCCTAAACTTTGACATATTTATCAGTTACATCCTTCCTTAAAAAGTCTGTTAAATATAACTATAATAACCGTTTTACCTTGCCTTTATTCCACATCTCTTGCTTCACTCGTCCGTAAAAGTATTTGGAGAGGAGTATTTTAGTAATTGGTAAATGAAAAATACTAATCCATTTGTTTGTAAAATTAAATTTAACAAAATTAAAATTAAATTTAAACAAAAATATTTTTTTATTAAAAATTATAAATAATGTGAAATAAAATTAACTATTATATTAAAATATATGAAAAATATAATATAAAATTAATTATTTTATTAAGATATGTGAAGGATGTCATATAAATTAATTATTATTTTAATAATATATATAAAATATGAAATAAAATTAACTTTTAATATTAAATTTTATGTGTGATGTGATATGTCAAATTAAAATTAAATCAAGTTAATTTTTAACGTGAAAACAAATGGGACCTAAGTAGTAACTTTCTCTTGAAAAATTGACAAAAGCTTTTAAAAAAAGACTAATTTGAAAATTTTAAGTTAAACTCAAGGACCAATTTTAAAAAATTAGCGAGACTCTCCGGCAAATTACATCCGAAATTTAAAACATAGTATCACAAGTTCATGATTTTAAATTTTAAATATGGAAGTCCATGAGTGACAACAATTAAGTTTTTTTAATTTTTTATTATTAAAATTTTTTAAAATACTATTTTTATCATTCCCTCCTCTCACTCTCTTCCCGCCCTCTTCCCCTAGGAGGAAGGCAGTAGGAGGGTAAAGGACCGAACAGAAAGAAGAAAGATCATGGGACAGGAGAGAGAGAAAAAGGGTAAAAATAATACTTTAAAAAATTTCAATAATAAAAAGTTAGAAAAATACCCAATTGATATATTATATGTTACTTAAGAACTCGAATGTTAAATATTTAAAATCACAGACCTAAGTAATATTATGCCTTAAACTCAAGAATCTAAATGTAGTTTGCTCGATAGAGCTATTTTATATTACTCCTAAAACCTCTATGATATTTAGTCTTTAATAAATCATTGAAACCTGATAGAAGATTTCAAAAACATGAATCAAATTTCAAATATAAAACAGAAATACAGAATACAGAAAGCTGCAAGCAAACATATAACTCAAAAATCTCAGTTCAAGTAAGCAACTCTGTGTATGCCTCAATACCTTGGCCTGAGAGGCATTCTCTGAGGATTTCAAGAGCCCTGCTCTCCAGCTGGCGTATCCTTTCCTTGGTTAGCCCAAGCATGCCACCTATCTCTGATAATGTTTTGGGCTCACTGCACTGGATCCCAAACCTGAGCTTTATGATCTTCCTCTCCCTGGAGCTGAGAACCCCAAGCAGGTTGAGCACATGCTGCCTCATCATCTTCTTCCCAATCATCTTCTCGGGGATCTCGATCCCCGGGTCGGCAGTGATCTCCTGAAAGTTTCAGATGCGACTTCATCGTCACCGTCTATATTCCGGCTAAGTGTTACGGAGAGTATCACGAGAAATATTAAGCTTTCTGTTGCACAATAGCATCGACTATGAGATAGGGATTTGTTGTTAGATTGCTCCTACGAACATCCCAACTTCTTTTAGGTGCGGAAAAGGGGAGTGGGTTGATTCATATTGTGTAATTTCTTTGATCATGAAAGTATAGTAGTTGCTGACAATTTCTTAATTTTCTAGCATTCTACTGTTTCATGAGATTTTATGTTTTTCTTCTCATCGTGATGATTTCATCTGCCATTCTCTCTTTTTTTCTCTCCCTCTTCTTCTTTGGTAAATCTTGCATTTCTCTTTTTCGTTCTACATCACATTTATTATTATGCGAGTATTGATTTGCCCAGGTTAAAAGTCAACCTTAAACTAACAATATTTCAAATTTTACACAAACTCTAATATTAAAAATAACTTTATTTCATATTCTACATAAATTTTAAAATAAAAAAATTATTTTATTTCACATCTTAAAAATAGCCTCACAAACAAACGGCTCTAGCATACCTGAAAAGTAGCATCTCCGTCTATCCAAGCATGACGATCAATTGAAACAGGGTTTTTGGTGATCATGAACAAGTTTGCCAATTTGACAAGACTGATGCCACATTTTTTGGCCAGTTCTTCATTTGTAGGGGTCAGGCCTTCTTGCAAACACACTCTCTTGGCATCTTTGATCCTTCTCATAAGCGCGAACACATTTTCCTGCAATTGCAGATCGAAAATAACGATGAGAAAGCTACTGTGTTAAAAATGGGATAGATTTGACCAAGGAAGGACAAAACAAGGAAAGATGGTTAAATGTTTCGATCTAATTCTCAACTGACCGCCCAAGTGGAATTATAGTCATGAGTTTAATCCTGAACTTAAGCGGCTTGTGATCACATATAAAATTTCTAGCTCAATGAATTGAATTTAATCTTTCAGATGAACTAAAAATGATTTTTATTAAGCTCAAATATAAGTTGAGTTGCTATAATCAAAACCAAAGAAGTTTTAAATTGACAGGAAAAACTTCACACCACCTAACCTTTCTAATTCTATGTATCACTTTCAACTCTATCAGAAATCATGAAAGTACTAGAATTGAGCTAGAAAATAGTTCTTTTAGCACAGAAAAACCATGAAAAGAAATCTAACCGATGGGATACCAGAAGGGGGAGAAGCAAAATCTAAGACATACCGGCAAACGGATTGTTCGAGAATGCTGAAAAATAGCCTTCCTCATTGATTGTCGAATCCACCAATAAGCATAGGTTGGAAACCTGCATCCTGCTTTAGGCTTGAACTTCTCCAAACTCTTCATGAGTCCCACGCTACCCTCCTACAAGAATGCACAAATCTTCATCTCTCAATCTCCCAATCATGAACAGTGAACAGTACAAAGAGACTGTAACGTCAGGCATCATAAGAAAGGGGACCAACAAAATTACGATTAGAGTGTTTGTAATCTGATTAATCAGACTACGGTTTAACCCAGCTATAGTTCCATAACAAGTTCAAATAAACTTGATACCACACATGGGTAAAGTTCTCTCTAATGACATCAACAACAATAACAACATTCCAAAGTAGTTGTGGTTAATCTGCATCAGCTCTAACTAAATACCAGAGGGCCGATGTCATGTTCAACAACGATTTCAAGTTATTAAGCTCTTTTCTCATTTTTTCAACAACTTGAGTAAATACCCTTTATAATGCCCTAATGCCTGGCATAAGACCATTCTAGCCAACCTGCAGTAGATCCTGTATGCTGATACCATTTCCTTCATAGTGCCTGGCGACATGGACGACAAGGCGGAAGTTAGCACAAATCAACCTATTTCGACTGCGAACCCCCAAAGAAATACAGGACTGCAGATCCTGGCAGCTCATTCCAATAGCTTGTGCCCACTCAACTAGTGTTGGTTCACGATCAAATTGCATGCGAAGCTTCTTTTTAATTGCTTCAAATTGCATGAGATCCTGCTGTTTACTTTTTAATTAGAACACATGGAAGTCAAAAAATTGACAATAAATAAGAAAGAATCCAGATCTGTCACTATTGATGTCCTTTAGACATGCCTGTACATTAACAAGCAAATCCTCTTCTTCTTTGATTGTTAGTAGCTCCTTTGTCTCTGGACCCAACAAAAATAATCTTAGAGGATCGTTGCTGCTGAGCATTTTCTTAATCTTCCTTACATTACGAGCGCTCATTGCAGGGGAAGCTCTGCAAATATTATCTTTTGGTTTCATGACAACCTTCCGTTTCTTTGCTTGCCTTTCCAAAAGCTTGTTCGATCTCACTGTTCTATTTCCATCTGTGATGTCTTTGGGTGATGCACTTGGATCCAAGCTAAATGGGTGCACAAGCTATCAGTATAAAAACATATATAAAGTGTTAAATGGCAAAAGGGCAGAAAGCTAAACATATAGGGAACAAAAGATTCAACCTCGGATCAATATTTTCGATGAATTTATGCGGGGGAGAATTTTCTGCTAACAGTGCAGCTTCTCGTGAAGCCATCACAGCCCTCTTAGCAAGAGCTAGAGCATCTTGTAAACTGACAGTACTTGGCCCGTCCTGCTCTGTTTGCTTAAGTGCAGTAGTTCTGACAAAAAAAAAAAAAAAAACAGGAAGAAGATAAAAGTGTATTAAACTTTGCCAGGAAATAGTTATAAGGAAAACATCAAGCGATAGAAGCCTGGTGTACTCTTGCTGATACCAGAACCTGGGATGAAAAGTTAATCGGCATTCCAAGTTTTTCAAAAATTGATCGAAGTCGTGCTTTTCTCCATCTTCAGGAGACAATAAGCCATCCTCTACGGGTTGCCTATCCAGCGTAGCCTGAAGATAAGCTAAAACAATCTTAGGCAGAATGCAAAAAAATAAATGAATCCCAGACTTCCAACTATCTGAACATGGGTGAGTGAATATGAAGGCTTCAGAAAGTCCAAAGGTATGCCTGCCTTGGCATTTAGAACAAAACTTTGACTAGTTATTGAAATCAAATTTGTATATGTTAACAGTGAAACCTGCCGTGGTGCAGGTGAATATCAATCGAATATCTGAATAACAGAGAGATGAAAGAGCATGCAACATATGACACCAATATTTACATGGTTTGGAGCAAATCTCCTTTGTCCACGAGCTGGACCAAGTGAGAAAACATTCCACTATAAAAGTATCAATTCCCCGAAGTGAATTACATGGAAATATACATTGATTTAGATCAAAGATTAAAAAATTATAGAGAAAATGACATAAAAGTAAATGAAGAAAAGATGGAGACCTCAAAATATAATTTCCTGCTTACAATCTTCTTCTTGTGGAGGAATGAGCATCCCGGGATTAACACTGGATGCCAGCGTTGAGTGATCGAAGAAGCTTCAGGGAAGCCTCCCAAGGCCTCCTAATGCTTTTTTGGTGAATTGGCGATAGTTAGAGAAGGCCAAGCAGAGTGAGAAAAGAGATGGTTTGCATAGAGTTTTGGTCGGATCAACCATTGGACGCTCACAATGAGTTGGAAAATAGCTAGTGATAGTCGAGATGTTGCAAAGGGTCCCCAACGGCCGCCCAGAAAGCCGAAGAGGACAACGGCGAGAATGCTTGGCCAAACCACTGAGAGAGAAAATTTATAGTTTGGTTGTAATTTGCCGAAGATGGCCAAAAGTTTATCAAATTAGTCGTGGCACCTTGGGGAAAGGATGGAAAAGGCCACTGGTGAGATGGTGGTAGCGAGGTCCGATGAGATACAATTTGCCTGAATTATCATAAGAGCTATAAGTCGAATCCTGATCCTAGAAGCGAAGGAGCGACCAATATGTCGTGGTCCTCATGGATGCCAACAATGGACATCAAATAGCATTGGGAAGGGCTCCGGTGGTAGTCAGTGGGCCTCAATTAGGCCAATCAACTCATATGTGGTGTAGAAAAATAAAAGTCAAGAGTTGTCAGAGGCATTCTGGCACTGGTGGCATTCTGCACTTTATTTCAGTGCTTCATTATGCTTTGTAATACTAGGTGTCAAAGTAATCATACAATGAGGTGAGCGCAGAACCGACTTAATGATTTTTGAGATCACAAAGCATGTGAAGGTCGATCCCCTGCCTTTTGATTGTAGGTTGGATCTAAAAGTCTCACCAATTAGACCACAGACGTGGATTATTACTTCGGTTGGGTTGCCATGACGAAGAACCTAACGTGAGATTCGGTAAAATGAAGTTGTCTAGCGATGCCAAAACATACTGGATCAATTGTGAGATACAACTCAAGTGATAAGGTCATCCCCCAATTACATCTTGGGTGAAGATGAAAGAAATGCTGAAACAAAAGCATCTCCCCTTGACTTATAAAGAGCAAATGTTAGATGATCTCTCTCTGATTAGGCAGGGAACTAGCTCAGTTGCTAACTATATGACTCGCCTTGACGAGCTAACTATCAGACGTGGGCTAGTTTAGGACCCAAGCATGATTGTCTTAGTTCTGTATCAACCTTCAATCCAACATTAAGGAGATATTCATCTACAATGTGTCCACATTTGAGGAGGCTTACTAGAGAGCATTACAAATAGATTATTACCTACGAGCCCCTTTAGCTCGTTGGCTGATTGTCACTAGGGAAAGGAGAGAACCCCAACTAGAAAGGAGTAGAGCCCATGTTTTCTTGGTATTATGAAGATGATGCCCCTTTTCTCTTCAATAGGTGCCTCATTTTATGAACACAAAAGAGGCTATCAAAGGTCACAATCTAGCCTTGACCCCTTGCTCGGGATGTTGCATGGTTAAAGAGGAGAGGAAGAAAGGAAAGGTGTTATTTAACATATTTGGGCCCCTCTTTCTGATTCTCTTACACTTGAGCTTATTTTAATCTTTCGTCATTTTGTGTAACTAAAGGGCTGATTTGTTATTTTATGAGGGATGTGAATGGTATTGATGAAAGCATTGGTTTGTGCCAACATTATATTGATGCAAAAATCCATTAACTTAAATAGACAACTAATCTTGCGCCTGGGTAGTTGTTGAAAGCGAGGTTTGTTGACCGGATCATCAAAAAGGAAGGTCGATGAAGCTTGATAGCAAAGAAAATAAAAGGGACAATAAAGTAAACATAATAGGGAAAACAAGAAGTGAATATACGCAGCACACTCAAACTTCCTAGTTGGGAAAAACCACAGCACACAACCTCTCCTTGTTAGCAAGGCGATGCCAACACCATGCCTCCAGCCTGCTAAGCTCGAACAAGACCGCTTACATAATTAAATAAAGATTATTACATAATTTCGAGATAATCTCGAAACTGTTGTTATCACGTAACTTACATAATCTCCAAATGGCTGTTAACACCAAAATCAATTAGAGTTTAACATTAAAGAAGGCTATCTTCCACTACTCAACCTCACCACCACGGATGATTAGTAATCTCCTCACAAATTTAATGATTTAAATCTTAGTCATAGGATCCTTGAGGGATGACTGTGAATTCAAGTTTAGGATGTTAAGAGCATTTACTCTAGCACTCACACAACATAGGAAGAAACATGTGGATATGCACAGGAGAAGGTGAAGAAAAAGGTAAGGAAGACAGAATGGCACAAAGCTTCAGCTTCTATTCCTCTAACTTCAACAAATAGCAACGAACACCTAACAACTACAAACCCATCCCCATTTATACGAAGAGAATTCATACAAAACTAACAAAAAATTCAAGATAAAAATTAATAGACTTTACCAGTTAAAGGGAATATAGAACCTTTGTCCTCTTCTACTAAAGCATAAATGGCAGGTCCTATCCATGATGTCCAAAAAACAGCTGTCTGATAGTTGAGCCAATTATTGGGTGACAACTAACAAGTGTCAACAGCCGTCCAATATTTGAGCCAATTCTTGAGTGACAAGTGTCCATTGATGTCTTAGAATAGTTAGGTCTTGCATTAAGGCTTGTACTTAAGCATAATACTGGTTCCCTCCCTTCCTACCTCGACTTGGGAAATGATTAGTGTTGGTGTATATTCCAAGATGTTATCAGGCCCTTATTCTCAAAGTTGAAAGGTGTTGAGGTACGTGTTCTTTGTGCAGTGTTTGTGGAAACTAGGGCTCTTTGAACTTCAAATATCATAGTTTGATCTCCAGATTGATGCACTAAGGATGTGGAATGTCCACCTTGGACATGGAGGTGAAGAGGTCATCTATATCCAATTCAAGCACCTAACTTGCTAGGAGTATTTTATTTTATATTTTAGATAACTTACTAGGAGTTTTACCCCATGGACTATAAGGAAGAAAAGTGTACTTGATGATATGGGTTACACTAAGAGGTAGAAATCCATCGAAGAGTACACGATGGAGCTTCGATGCCAAGCTACACCTTTGATGTCTCGATGAAAACAAAGCAAGCAACGATGAAGTTTACTCGGTTTTTGCAAGATAACACCGCAAAAGAACTCCACACCTTCCTGATCAAAAACCTTAAGTAAACAAGTGCTCTTGCTGTGGCTATAAGAAACAAGAACCAGCACTATGATGAAACATTAGTTATAACTCAAGATTGAGGCCACAAGCTCCAGAAAGAGAAAATATAAAGTGTGAATAGACCTCAAAGTGTAGTTGACTCGAAAGCAAACAAATATTGTAACCACAGAAAAGAAAAATGCCAAAAACTTCATCTGGAGCTCTTCTTGAAGATGTTCTAAAAGCAGCAAACTCGTTGAGTCAGCCATTGTAGTTGAGGAAGCTATGTGCCAGAGCCCCAAAATAAATAGAAATGACTTTATCTTTGATGGCAAAATCAAGGGAGATCAGGAAGCATTTTAGGTCAGGACCCAATGCATTTGTGAAACTGTTCATCTTATAGATGCAAGTTTAACAGGCGTTTGTCGATACTATCATGGACAACACTGGCCGAAACAATTTGATCTAAGCTGCTCTTATACAACGGTTGCTAGTAGAAACTACACCTTACCTGACGCCATATCCAAAAAGGTGCCAAGATGGTCATATAACATCATTGCCAACTCAACTTCACCATGCAAGAACACATCAATGAGGTGGTCTATGTTAAGTACATAGATGTGATTATGAAATAATTTAAATGACTATGTAAATTGTACATAAACCTAATCATACATGCTACTGTTTGGGTGGAGAAAACGACTTAGATTCATTTTATCCTACCAAATGTATTAGAGTGGGTATCACACTCATGTCCTAGTCTCCTCTCGTGAAGATGCACTCAGTCACGTCACGCACCTTTCATCTCATCATCGATGTTACATACTCATCTAGAGTTTCTACTTCCTAATCGCTCAACTATGATGTGGTTCTTCTACTCATATTTGTGTTGTGACGGCACCCTCTGATCCCCACATCTTGAAGCTGCAATTCATCTTGATGACCTTTGCTTGCACTCTTGGCATGCTCGGGGATGCCCCAAGACCTGTGGACTAATTGTAGCAGCCCGCTTGCACATTGACCCACGGCTTTACTTTTATTGTCGATTTTCCATTTAGCCAGCAGAGTCAGCATCAAACATCACACCACTACATTAAAATCTCTAACTCAGAGTTGCATGCTCCTAGTACACGACCTCGACACCACACGCTCTTGTTGCACTACCTCAGCATCGCATAAGTACCTCACGTCGCACTCTATTCTTCGTTTCTATAAGTATATATAAAAGAGAGACTAAAGCAAGTAAAAAGCATTTTGTCTTTTTACTAAAACACATCATAGCATTCATTTTCCACTAAAATATATCACAACCATTCAAGTAAAAAAGTGTCTTTTCTAAAATTCTTGGCTTTTTCCTAATTGCTTTTATCCCCCTCCCTCCTAATTCTCTTCATGCAATCCACCTAAATTAGCTAAGTGTTAGTTCATTATATTGCTTGAAGAGTTGTCGATCCTATTGGCTAAAACTATTTGGGTAAATTACATTCAGATCCATGAGTTTAGGGCATAATATCACGCAGATTTATGACTTTAAATTTTTAATTCTGGGTCCTTTATTTTGATATAATTATTAAATTGATCTTTTTTAATTTTTTTATATTAAAATTTTTCTAAATACCTATTTTAACCCTCTATCTCCTCTCTCATCCAGTCTCTCTCTCACACACTCTCCCTTGCTCGTCGATGGAGATGCTAGCCACCGGCAGAGGTGAAGTTGCTTGCCGGTAGTGGAAGGGGACGAAAGAGGCAGGGGAAACAATGGAACCAAGTGAAGGTTCAAAAAAACAAAAGAAAAGTTGTTTGAATTAAACAAAACATAAGAATAAGACAAATAAAAGATGGATTGTTTTACAAATATCATGATTTGCAATTCTTTTTAAAATGTAAGAATAGCTATTACTCGTGTCAAAGAAAAAAGAAATAGCTATTATTCCATCTGAATCAATTCCGATTAAGCTTGGATGATGTCATCTTAGCTAATTTGTATAGTTAGATATTAGTTTGGAGCTTAGATTGCGAATTGCTTAAGTAACAATACGTGAAAACAATCATTGTATTGAAAGAAAATTGAGAACATCCGTATTGTTGGAGTATTGGGCAAGAATTAAAAGAGATTTACCGAAGACATCTTTTCGACTGAGTTTTTATGATCATTCTGTTGCTCTAGTGCCAAAATAGATGTAGGTGAATGTCGAACTGTAGCTATTGTTGGAAGGCTGATAATCGATCGACTTGCTTGAACATGCATCATTAGAACTGCTCACCAAAAGGAGAATATTTACTGTCAATGGGACAGTGCATGCATATCCATCACCAGTGACTTCAGATTGAATGAGACCAATAGGCAAAAAGAAAAACTAGTTGCTTACATGCAAGCATGCAACAAACGTAACTGTCATATATTTAAAGAAATTCATCACACATGAGATATCGAATGATTTCTCAATTGTAAGTATAGTAACTCAACTGCAGCTATAACATTCATTTTAGTTATGAAATCACAGTTGAAGTTTTAAGATGACTTATGTGAGAGCTTTGCTCATAATTGGATTAAACTTGAAATAAGACGTATAGGTTTATCGAGTACTACAGCCATAGGGATGAATTTGCTTATCTCATAAACTTTCTCAAGCAAGCAATTCTCGGACTTATTCAAATCGAAAACAGCAATTTGGCAAATATCTATTCAGATATTACACAAGAACACAAGAAAAGATTTTATATGAGGGAAAAAAACAAAATTATAATTTACATTCAAGCCTCGTTGGTTGAGTTTATTTTGAGGATATTTAAATTTTTTTGAAATAGAAAAAAAGAAATATATTTTAATATCATAATGTGAAATAAAATTATTTTATTATTGAAGAATATGTTAAATGTGATTTTTTTATTGGAGTATATATAAAATGTAAAATAAAGTTAATTTTTATGGTTGAGATTAATGCAGGATGTAAAATAAAATTGATTTTTAATATTTAAATTTATGCATGATGTGAAATAAATATAAAATATTGATGAAAATGCTTTTGGAGAAGTTTAAGAGTTTTTTGCCCCCAATCAAACAAAGCCTCACAATTTAACAATTAATCTAAAAACACGGTGAAAGATAATATGGGTTGCATTACAGTTTAGATTTTACATGGTCAAATTGATGAAAAATCTCTAACAAAAAAATTCAACGAATAAAAGGAAAAGAGAGAGATAATATATAAGGAAGATGACTTTGACATGGAATTGGAGTGTTTAGAAGGAAACCATGACGCTAAACTCGACGAATTTAAAATCCACTAAGTTCAAAAGAGTAAAATAGAAAGTAGTTTCAAGGTTGAGAAGTAAGAAAGAAAAATACAAATGTTCCCAAGGTATTGGATTTCTTCTTTAGCCAAAATATGGAACCAAATAGGAGAGGTGGGAGAGAGCTTTAGAGCTAGTCTTCTGTAGAAGTGCGCCTAACCCGTATTTAATTCGTCTATATGTAGCATAGGAAAGTCAAAACGAAATGATGACATGCATGCTCTAAAAGTTCTAAGTGTGCCAACATTACTATTGAGAGATCTTGAGATATGATTTGGGTGGCGTCAATGATTTTTATTGGTACTTGTGTTTTTCTAACGTTGGTGGATTTGACAGATGTGGTATCAGAGAAATTATTGGGTTAAGTCTAACAGATCAAGCCCAGGACTTTTCTGGTTTGCGGTTTATCTCAATTGTCCGTCTTTAACCTTGACTTCTTTATTCAATTGTTTTAAACGAGGACGATGAGAATTACGAAGCTTGCGATTGTTAACAAAAGGCACGAAAAGGCCTCTAGAGAGGAGCTGAAGGAAACAACTCCAAAGGTGGCTCATCCGCTCCCCAAGAAGCAGACGTCATAAACCAAAGCCCAAAAGTAAATAAAAAAAAGTAAAATTCAAGTCACGTGTCACGAGTGGACTGATTGTTTTTTTTATAAGGATTATTATTATATTATAAGCACGAGTATTTTAAGAAAACCAAAAATTCAAAAAAAGTTGAGAAGCTGAGGCAGGTGCCATGCATGTTTTGAATTGAATATTATTTATTGATACAAGCATTTTATTTTTGAAAAGTTCAAAATTTAAATAGCTTACATGAAGAATCACATATAGATGACTGTTTTAGAAATAGAAATTCTCAAAGCTAAAAGGTAGATTTGTAATTTAACATGATGACACGCCTTCGAGAGGCATACGAGAGCCTCATCCTTCAACGTCTGTGTACTGCATTCTGAGAGATTGAGTACAAGGAAATGGAGGAGAGAAGTTGCATAACCTCAAACTGCTAATTGGCACATGTATGCCAAATTTCACTTTATTCCTTTCAATTTAATCCTCGAATCATCTTTCCTTATCTTTTACTAGAGAAGCCTCGGCCTCACACTGATCTTTGCTGGAGAAAATTATAGTTTTTTTTTTAAGAAACCCTCAATGGACGCCAGAAGGAGCCTCTTTTCATCTCCTCCTACATTCATCTCAAGCCACCTTAGGAACCCCCTCTCAACTTCTTCAGGTAGCCAAGCATTTGTTCTATTATTGCATTATTCTTAATTTATTCTTGTTGCAACAAGAATCTGTATCCAAGCATTTTTAATGGCTTTTGGCCACTTAGATGTTTTTTCTTATCACATTATTTTTGGTTCTAGATCAAGCATTATTTATAAAAGACATGCTAATGTGTCTTTTGAGTTGTTTTGTAAGGTTTCTTCATTGCGTTTTTTTTTAATGCTATAGAATATTTATGTATACGTTGTCCATGGCCCATAACTTATCACCCTTTAGTGTATTGCGTTGTTTGACTGTGACGTCAAAATTAAGGTATTAGATTAGAATCATACACGTGGGGTCAACCTGAGGTCAAAGACAACCAATCAAGATGAACCGCAAACCTAAAAAGACCCGGGCTCGAATTGATTGACTCAACCCGATAATCTCTCTTGTACTACATTCATTAAATCCACCTATTTTAGAAAAGGTATGCCAAGTACCAATAAAATTCATCTACACTGCCTTAATAATATCCCAAGATCTCTCAAAGGTATTTCCTATACACCCAGATTTCCCTGAGCTTGATGACTCATGCCATAGGTCATCATTGTGAACCATAGACTCGAGGTCTACCTTAGGCAGCCTCATTCCCTACCTAGGATCTAGAGGAAGGAGCCTTTTGGGGCTCTAGTACCCATTTTCTTAGGGAGTGTCCTGCATCAGCGCACCCAATATGTTCACAAATGAAGAGTTGAGTCATGAGAGATGGGAACTTCGAGAAGCAGCGTACACTCTTGCAAAAAAGGAGAGGATAGAAAACAAAAAACTAAAATCATATCGAGATATTTATGGTTTGGAAAGATCATCCTACATCAACTAATGAAGTTAAAAGAAAATTTCATTAAGAGGCAAAAGCCGCCAAAGGTGATTGCAGGGTTCTATTTTTTTAATAAAAGCAAAGATTTGGGAAAAAGAGAAGATTGGGATAATTTTCACGCCAGCAAGCCAAATGTTGAATACACCAGAGAAAAACCATAGGCCAGTCCTTGAATAGTCTTTGAAGAATCTGTTGGGGAAGTTCCAACTCATTGACAATGTTTGTAGGTAGTAAGGCCAAAGCTATTCTAATTCAAATAAATGATTTATACACAATCTATTAAGATATTACTTGTGGTTTTCCTTTCAAGTCAGGATTTTAGCATAGTTGGTAAGTGCCAATGATCCTAACAATTGGTATAACTGTATAAGGGTAGTTCACGAATTTGATCCTTATTAGTAGTATGCTTAATTGGGGAATTATTAGGATAAGCCCAACACCTTGCCTTGAGATTGTGTGAGCTTGGAATAGGCTAGGCTAAGTGGACCAGGTGTAGGGCAAGGTTGTGACACCGTAAAAGAGAAAGAAAGTAAAGAGGAAAATACAAATTTAACAAGATAACAACTTACTCTTAAAAATTCACCTAAAAGATTATAAGTATTTTTCCTTCAAAAGATCAATAAAATGAAAATACTTCAAACTTATATTCCACATCAAATGGTTACATATTTATAGGAATTTTTATACCTAACATTACTAACCACACCTAATATTCCTAATTACACTTAACAATTTTTTAAGTCAAAATTAATCTCAACTACCATTTCATGACACAAAAATCTCTCTTCATGATATACATATTCAACTACCACTTCATACAAAATTTTCAACTACCACTAAGTCAATAATTATAACCATAACAAGATTAAAACTCTCAAATTAATTTAAGCTATCATTAATTTGAATCGGTATCATTCTCCCTTGGTTGAAAAAAACTCATCCTCGAGTTGTCTTCGTCTCCTCATAATATGGTGAAAGATTAGCAACATTAAAAATAGAAGTTTAATCTTATAAGCATTATCGCCAATGCATTGAAGAACTTTGAAAAGACTATCAGCTCGAGATTTCAGCTTGACATAATGACGTGGAGGAAAGCATTCTTTACGTAAATGAATCCAAACTAAGTCTTCTTTTTTGAAATTTACAGATTTTCGATGCTTGTTGGTGACATTTCTATACTTTTCATTTTGTTTTTAATCTAAACACGAACTTATTCATGTAACTTCATGATATGTTTTAATTGTTCACCAGCATCACTGCTATAATAATGAAATACAGAAAGAAGTGCTAAGTCTAGTAGAGTAATTAGATTACATCCAATGACAACTTCAAATGGACTTCAATTGGTAGTTTGACTACAAGATTGATTCTATGTAAACTTAACATGTGGCAAGCAAAGATCTCACTGACAAA
Organism: Apostasia shenzhenica; assembly: GCA_002786265.1. Taxonomy (NCBI): domain Eukaryota; kingdom Viridiplantae; phylum Streptophyta; class Magnoliopsida; order Asparagales; family Orchidaceae; genus Apostasia; species Apostasia shenzhenica. The sequence goes on along the minus strand of KZ452995.1, from coordinate 314,119 downwards.
TGTTCTTACCAACCAAACTTCGTAGAAGATTTTTCAAACTTCAATTTACTGCTTTTGCTTGACCATCAATTTGAAGATGATGGGATGAACTAAACTGTAGGATAGTGCCAAGTTTTCTTCAAAGAGTACACCAAAAGTAGCCAATAAATTCAAGATCACAATTAGAAGTGATCGTCTTAGGAACTCCATGCAACTTTACAATTTCTATAAAATAAAGATCGACCATATGAGATGCATCTAAAGTTTTAAAACATGGAACAAAATGAGCTATTTAAAAAAAAACCACCACAACCAAAATTGAATCCTTCTTCTATTGAGTTAAAGGGAGTCCCAAAATAAAGTCAATACTCACATCTTCTAATGGAGCATTAGGAACTGGTAATAGTATAAAAAGACCAGTATTTCATAAATGCGATTTAGCAATGTGACATATTCTACATCGCAAAATATAATTAGAGATATCTCGTGACATGTGAGACCAATAGAAATGTTCATGAAGATATGCTAAAGTCTTATCTCTCCTGAAATGTCCATTCAACCTACCTTCATGAGCTTCTTTAATAATAGTTTATCGCAAGAAGCAATTCGGTATATATAAGAGATTATCTTTAAAAAGAAATTCATTTTGAATAGAGAAATGTTCTTTAAAAGATGTATAAGAGTCATAATATACTTTCGCAAAATTTTGATCTTTATAAAATTTTTTAAGTGTGTCAAAGCCTATCATCTTGATTTGTAAAGTAGAAAGTAATGAATATCTTTAACTTAATGCATCTACCACTTTGTTCTGATAACCTGATTTATGCTTGAGAATGAAAGAATAAGCTTGTAGAAATTTTACCTATTTAACATGATGATTGTTAATTTTCCTTGATCATTTATATATTTCAAAACTTTATAGTCAGAAAATAGGAAAAACTCTTTTGATATTAAATAATGCTTCTAATGTTCCAAAGCACGAACAACAATCAAGTCTTAATCCCACTAGGTGGGGTCGGCTACATGAATCCTTTATTTCTATTGCGTTCTATCAATTAACAAATTCTTATCATCATGTCTTCTTTGGTCTCTCTCTTCCTCTTTGTACATAGGCAAAATTCAATGACTCAAATTTTCTAACTAGAGCTTCAATCGGCTTATGATTTATATGTTCAAACCATCTAAGCCGACTTTCTCTAAGTTTATCCTCAATTGGTGCAACACCAACTTTCTTTTGGATATACTCATTTCTCATTCTATCCCTTCGTGTATATCCACATATTCACCTTAACATTCTTATTTCTGTAATATTTATTTTATTTGTATATTTTTTCTTTACAAGCTAGCATTCAGCACCATATATCATCACTGATCTTATTACAGTTTTATAAAATTTACTTTTAAGTCTGGATGAAATTTTTTTATCGCACAACACATTAGCAATATTTCTCTATTTTACCCATCCTGCTTGAATCATGTTAATAACGTCATTATCTATTTCACCATTATTTTGTATGATTGATCCAATGTATCTAAAGTACTCACTCTTCTTGATAATTTAATCACCAATTATCACAGCACCAATATAAGTGTTTCTTTCTTGACTAAATGTATAATTCATATATTTAATTTTTGATCTACTGAGACGAAAACCTTTAGATTTTAGAGCATTCTTCTAAAACTCAAATTTCACTTTGGCTCTCTCTTTGATTTTATCAACAAGGATAATATCATCTGCGAAGAGCATACACAAAGGCACCTTATCTTGAATATGTCCAGTCAGAACTTTCATGATCAATGCAAAAAAATACGAACTTAAAGCTGAGCCTTAGTGTAATCTAACTGTAATAGAAAAGTTCTTAGTCAAACCTCCTTGTGTCCAAACACAGGTAACAGCTCTTTTATACATGTCTTTAATAATTTAAATATAAGCAGTGCAAATTCTTTTTTTTTCTAGAACTCTCCAAAATATTTCTCTTGAGACTTTATCATAAGCTTTTTTCAAATCAATAAAAATTAAATGTAGATTTTTCTCTTCTTAAACTTCTTCATTAAATTTCTCAATAAATGAATAGCTTCTATAGTAGATCTACCTAATAGAAAACTAAACTGATTCTCTGATACCTTAATATTATAACATAATCTATGTTCGATCACCCTCTCCCAAAGTTGTAAAGTATGACTTGTTAATTTAATTCTTCAAAAAGGAAACATACAAATAAAATAAATGTTGCAGAAATGAGAATGTTAAGGTGGATGTGTGGATATACACGAAAGGATAGAATGAGAAATGAGTATATCCGAAAGAAAGTTGGTGTTGCACCAATTGAGGATAAACTTAGAGAAAGTCGGCTTCGATGGTTTGGACATCTAAATCGTAGGCTAATTGAAGCTTCAGTTAGAAAAATTGAGTTATTGGATTTTGCCCATGTACAAAGAGGAAGAGGGAGACTAAAGAAGACATGGCAAGAAACTATAAGGAGTGATCTTAGTTATTTAAACTTAGATAAGAATTTGGTAACTGATAGAGCGCAATGGAAACAAATGATTCATATAGCCGACCCCACCTAGTGGGATTAAGGCTTGGTTGTTGTTGTTATAATTAGCACAATTCTATAAAAGTTTTTATAATAAGTAGAATACTTTTTGCGTGAATTATTTAATTTTTTACTGAAAAAAATGACAAATTTACCTTTTTGACTAAGAACTGCACCGATTCCAATATTAGATGCATCACAGTCAACTTCAAAAACTTTATTAAAGTCAAAAAGGAAAAGTGTCAATACTTCAAATATTTTTATTTTAATTTGCTCAAAACTTTCTTGTACCATTTTGGTCCACATGAAATTTCCTTTTTTAAGCACTCAATGATTGAAGAAATAATGGTACTAAAGCTCTTTATAAAATAATGATAAAAAAGCAAGCCCATAAAAACTTCGAATATCATGAATTGAAAAAAGAATTAGCCAAGAAAGAATTGTCTCTACCTTCACAAGGCACGATATATCCTAAGAATATAAGACTATTCATCATGAATTTACACTTCTTTAAATTAACAAAAAGCTTTAATTCTTATAATAACTGAAAGATCTATTATAGATGTTCTATGTGATTTTCTGGAGTCGTACTTTAGATAAGTATATCATCAAAATAAAAAATGAATTTATCAATAAAATGCATAAAAGTAGAAGGCGCATTGAATGATCCAAATGGCATCACCATCTATTCATAAAGATCATCACGTGTTTTGAAAGCCATCTTTCATTCATTATCTAGGTGCATGCGAATTTAATGATAGTCACTTCAAAGATCAATTTTAGAGAAAATAGAAGTAGCATATAGTTGATCGAGTAAACATCAAGTCGTAGAATAGGAAAGCAATACTTGATCGTACTTTAATTTACCGCTCGACTATCCACGTACATGCAAAAAGAGCCATCTTTTTAGGTACAAAAAGAGCAAGCACTGTGCAATAACTCATGCTTCCATGCACAAATCTTTTATGTAAGAGATTATCAATTTGTCTTTGAAGTTCTTTATGCTATGATGAGCTCATACAATAGCCAACTTACTAGGAAGTGTTGATCCCAGAACAAATCAATGCAATATTGAATATCTCTCATTGGCGAAAGACCTAGTGGAATCTCATTTAGAAATATATCAATGAAATTTATCTAGAAATGATTTTAATATAAAATGAATGTCATGAATAATTTTATTTTCCTCCATCACAATGAGAGCATATGCTTCTTTTGAATCAATAAGCTCTGCACAATAACTCATGCTTCCACGCACAAATCCTTTATGTAAGAGATTATCAATTTGTCTTTGAAATTCTTTATGCTATGATTAGCTCATACGATAGCCGACTTACTAGAAAGTGTTGATCTCAGAACCAAATCAATGCAATATTGACTCTCATTGACAGAAAACTTGGTAGAATCTCATTTAGAAATATATCAATGAAATTTATCCAGCAATGATTTTAATATAAAATGAATATCATGGATAATTTTATTTTTCCTTCATCACAATCAGAGCATACACTTCTTTTGAATCAATAAGCTCTTCATCAAATTGAGATTTAGAAAGAAAAAAGCTTCCCTTTTCTTTTGAAGGCTTGGGTTTATTTTTCATTGTAGTAGGTTCTAAAATGACCTTTATCACATTCTTGAAAAAAGAATATGTATTTTTGTACCCATCATATGTCACTCGATTATCATATTGCCAAAGGCAATTGAGTAATACGTGATAAGCATCCATAGATACAAAAATCACACCATACTTTATTTTTGTAATTTTTTTCAATAGAAAAATCAACTAAACAAGGTTTAGTGACTTTTGCCTCATTTCTCTTTTGAAGGTAAAAGAATTTGTATGGTTGTGGATGTTCTTCTACTTTGAATAGCAGCTGATCTACCATAGATTTTAAAATAATATTTTCACAACTTTCACCATCAATAATGACATGACATACATTGCCAATGTGAGGTGCACCGAGTGTGAAAAATATTATTGCGAAGCCAATCATCTTATACTTGTGAAACTTGAAGAGCTCGCCGCACAACAAGATTTTCACCTTCATCATCGTAAGCTATACTTTCTTCTTTGATTTCATCATCAAAATTAGGTGGTGATTTCTCCTCTGGTTCATCCAAAACCTCTTCTACAATAGTAAAGACTTTTCAATTTAGACAATCAGAGGCAATATTCCCAGACCCTTTGCATTTGAAGCATTGAATTGAAAAGTTAGATGAACAATTAAAACTAACCCCCTTATTATTTTTTAAAAAAATATGGAGATGATGATGCTTTTGATGTTGAGGACTTGAAACCATAAGATCCACTCCCCCAATTGAAAGTGTTTTTATAATTTTGACAATGATTAATTTGAAAAGTTGACTTACGTTTACCCTTTGCCTTTAGTTATTTTTCAACTGTTGTTGTAAGTTTGAAAACATCATGATATATGTAGTAAGGTTGAAGTTAAACAATATCTGAGATTTCTTGACAAAGTCCTCCAAGATAACAAGTAATAAGTTGCTCGTCAAGTTTAGAAACACCGCACCGCATCATAAGGTGATAAAATTCTTCAGTATATTCCTCAACTGAATGATGCTATTGAGAAAGGTGGTGAAGCTTAAGAAAAATATCTTGTAAATAATTTTTTAGAAGAAACTTTTGAGCTCTTTCTTATCTTATCCCATGAACTAATTTTCTTTTTTCCATCACGGGCTCTTCTAAGTTTGAGTCCCACCAAATAGACGCATGTTTCTTGAGTTTGATAGCGACGACCTTGCCCTTTCGATTATCTAAAACATCTTTGTAATCAAAGACTCGCTCAACAGTATTAAGCCAATCTATGAATTCATCAAGTTTGATACACTCTTCAAATTCGAGGATATCAACTTACAGATCAATATCTTCAAAATTCAAAATTCCTTCGAGTATGCCAATTGTTGAAATGAGCCTCTTCGTCACTTGATGCTTGGCAGCGATCATAATAGAAGGTATTAATTTCACCTTCTTCGGCACTTGAATCTTCTCGCTCTAAGACATGACAAGGATCATCATGTTTCGAAGCCTCCGTGTGTTCTAGATACTTCTAAAAAAGTCACTTGTCTTCTTAGTTCTTCGATCTCTACATCAAAGTCACGTTCATGTGTCGCGAGTTGTTCTGGATCGAGTCCATTGCGACGACGACCAACCATCCCAACCTTGGCTCTGATACCAACTCGACACCGAAAAAGAGAAAGGAGAAGTAAAGAGGAAAATACAAGTTTAATAAGATAGTAACTCACTTTGAAAAATCCACCTAAGAGATTGAAAGTGCTTTTTCCTCAAAAGATCAATAGAATAAAAATACTCCAAGCTCATATTCCACATCAAATGGTTATATATTTATAGGGATTTCCTACCTAACATTTCTAACCACGACTAACATTTCTAATTACACCTAACAATTTTTAAAATAAAAATTAATCTCAACTACCATTTCATGACACAAAAATCTCTCATTATGATACACATATTCAACTGCCACTTCATACAAAATTCTTAACCATTAAATCAATAATTATAATCATGACAAGATTAAAGCTCTTAAATTAATTTAAGCCTTCATTAATTTGAATCAAAAATAAGGTTGTGTGGTCCCGATGTGGGCTAGGCCAGGATGAATCTAAAGTAAAAATTATTCTTATATCCGACGTATTAGTAAAGTTGAAGTCTGAAAAGTTTTAAAGAATATGAAGCATAAAAAAACAGTAGCACCAGATAACATCCCAATAGATGTTTGGCAGTGCTTAGGAGATAAAGAAGTTTCTTGCTCACTAGATTGTTTAATATGATTTTGAAGACTAAAAGGATGTCAAATGAATGAAGAAAGAATATATTAGTACCTATTTATAAGAATAAAGGTAATGTACAAAATTGTGCCAATTATATAGGAATTAAATTAATGAGTCATACTTTAAAACTTTGAGAGAGGGTGATCGAACAAAGGTTACGTCATAATACTAAGATATCAGAGAATCGGTTTGGTTTTATGCCAGGTAGATCTACTATAAAAGTCATTCATTTATTAAGAAGTTTAATGGAGAAAATTAAGGAGAGAAAGGAAAACCTACATTTGATTTTTATTGATTTAGAAAAAGCTTATGATAAAGTCTCAAGAGAAGTACTTTGGAGAGTTTTAGAAAAGAAAGAGATTTGCACTGCTTATATTCAAGTTATTAAAGACATGTATGAAGGAGCATGTTCGGACACAAGGAGGTCTGACTGAGGATTTTCCTATTACAGTTGGATTACACCAAGGCTCGGCTTTAAGTCTGTATTTTTTTGCTTTTGGTGTGTTGTGCGATAGAAAAATCTCATCCAAAATCAAGGGTAAATTTTATAAAACTGTAGTAAGACCAGCGATGATATATGGTGCTGAATGCTGACCTGCAAAGAGAGAAAACATAAAAATAAAATAAATATTGCAGAAATGAGGATGTTAAGGTAGATGTGTGGATATATACAAAAGGATAGAATGAGAAATGAGTATATCCGAAAGAAAATTATGTTGCACAATTGAGGATAAACTTAGAAAAAGTCGACTTAGATGGTTTGGACATCTAAATTGTAGGCCGATTGAAGCTCCAGTTAGAAAAATTGAGTTATTGGATTTTGCCCATGTACAAAGAAGAAGAGGGAGACCAAAGAGGACATGACAAGAAACTATAAGGAGTGATCTTAGTTACTTAGATTTAGATAAGAATTTGGTAACTGATAGAGCGCAATGAAAATAAAGGATTCATGTAGCCGACCCCACCTAGTGGGATTAAGGCTTGGTTGTTATTGTTGTTGTAGTAGTAAAACCAGCAATTTTATATGGGGTTGAATCCTAGCCTTCAAAACAAAATTATACAAATAAAATATATCGCAAAGATAAAGATGCTAAAATGAATGAATAGATATATAAAAAAGGATAAAATGCAAAATGAGTACATTAATGAGAACGTTAAAGTAGCTTGAATTGAGGATAAACTCAGCTTAGATGATTTGGACATAAAAATAATAAGTTGATAAAAGTTTAAAAGAGCTAAATGGAAAAAAACTATAAAGAATGATCAATTATTACTTGGAGCTAAATAAGGAGTTGTTATTTCATAAAGTGCAATGGAAACAAAGAATTCATATAGCTAATCCTGCCTAATGGGATAAATGCTTGGTGATTATTGTTGTTTTCTTTGTAATCGTCAATTTGAGAAAAAAGAATACAAGTTAAAGTTCCTTCAACTTGCCTCAACTCTCTCGTCCACACCACTCATCTTTGTTTAAGTTTTTTGTGCTCACCATCTTCTAATAGAGATGAGATAATTTACACTGATGTTAATGATTTGGGGTTACCTTTAAGAAGTTCTTCTTCACTAATTATAATTATAATGCAACTCATTAGTATGTAAATTGTACACCAAGGTTACACTGTACCAAACAACCCCTACAAATTACCTGTGACCCTTCTCAATTTGTTCCAAATCTTTAAGATGCAAATATCCCACAATTATAACAATAGATAACAGAAAATGATATTAAAGTTATAAGTCCTAAAGCTGAGGAAATCTTATATATCCAAAAGCAGCATTGAACTCAAATTTGTTTAACCGCTTTTTCCTTTTCCCCTTTCAAATTCTTAAAGTCTTAATGGCCAATCTTCCCGCTCTACCTTGCAAGAACCAAGAATCCACAAAGATTGATAGCTAACCTTTATATTCCCAAGTGAATCTTCCAAGAAGCATTTCACTACCAGTTCCATAGGAATCCACACTGTCAAAAAACGTAATCCCATTTCTCACTGCCAAGTGAAAGATATCTTGAAGGAAATCATCTTCTTCATATCCCCACAAGAGCTGGTTACCACGTGTCCCAAATCCCATGGGAGAAATCGATAAAGGCCAAATTTTAACCTAGCATTAAACATGCAACGATGACTTCGGAAGAAGAATTTGAAAACAATAGTTATACAATATCATCTAGCAAAAGAAATCAAAGAAAAGCGTATAGAAAAACAGGGTTAAGGAACCCAGCAGAGGAAATCACACGAGGAAGCGATGGTTTTGCAGACGAGGTTACCTTTTCCCAAGGCCAAAAGCGGGGCACGAACCCAAGGGATGAGCGGCCAGACCAAGGAAGTGTTTGGGTGGAGGCCCGAAAGACGCCGGCCGGGCCGCTGCCGCCGCAGCCGCCGCCCTGCCGAGTACGTAGTCCGCCGAACGGCGAAGGCGTCGAAGAAGCCACTGCAGCCATATTAGCTGAATGGATCACGGAGAGATACCCGTTTTATGGGGAAAAAACATTTATTTATTTATTTTAAATTACAACGGCAAATTAGTAAAAATAAATTACATCCAGGTCTCTATCTTTAATATATATTATCACTTAGATTCATAATTAAAAAAATTAATATTTAAGTTACTAAATCAGGTATATATCTTTTAATTTTTTTAATATTAAAATTTTATAAAATACCTATAATATCTCTCTCCTCCCTTTCATTTCTCTCTCCTATTTCTCCCTCTCTCCCTCTCATACTTCGAAGCTACACGCCCACTAATAAAGAGTGAGACAGCCACCATCATAGAGCGAGAATAATAAAAAAAAAAGATAAGACATGAGATATATTTTTAACATTATGAACTTAAGTGATAATATATCTTAAATTAAAAGATCTAAATATAATTTTTTAATCGCTAATATTCTATGAAGCACCGATACTTCGTAAAGCATAACGAATCCGTATCGTATCCGTATCGAATACCGATACTCCCCGATACTCCACCGATACGTATCCGATACGCCACATGGGGTATCGATTTTTATTTTTAATTTTTAAAAATCCGATACTCGCCCCATACTTGCCCGATACTTGCCCAATACTTGCCCGATACTTTTCGATACTTCTAATTAAAGAAAAAAATGTTGAAACAGTTGGTTTGGCCTACACGATAAAATATAAAAAGATATATTATACATAAAACACAACTCATGTATAGACTCAAATAATAAGATTGAGAGATATACTGAACTCACACAATTGGGATTACAAAATGCTTAATGCACGCTAGTGTTTCGGCAATAGAAAAAGAATTTGGTATTTATAAGCAATTGTATTATCTAGTTTTTCTATATTAACCATATTATCTTTGCTTCTGTAAGACACCGATCACTTTCTTTTTACTTTAATCAAGCTCATATGATGAAAACGATAGAACTTTAATCTTTTTTATTTTGTTTATTTATTTAGTTAACACTCAGAGAGAGGTGAGCATATATCTACTTTAACTAGATTAGTATATATGAGTTTATGTCACATTATCTATGTTATTTTCAATTATATGTCGTTTGCATTGAGCTAATTAATTTAAATCAGATTTAAATTAAAACTGAAACTAATTTACTGAAATATATTTAAACTCTCATTTCACTTAAATGATCTGTGATAGGTTCAAAGTAATTAAATAAATTTAAAATATTATTTTAATTTAAAATTTTTTAAACTCAATAGTTGTTGAAGGATATTTTTATTTTTTGTAGTTCAATTGTCTAATATTTTTTTAGTGATATTAATAATATTTAAAAAAATATAATTAATTTAAAAAAAATTAAAAAATATTTTTGAAAATTATAACAACAAAATGTATGAGCTAATCTATCATAAATTTATATATTAAATATAAGAATATGACGTATTATATAAAAATATAATAGTCGTATCCTGACGTATCTGTATCCTAATTTTTTTAAGTTTGGCGTATCGTCGTATCCGTATCGTATCGTATCCGTATCGTATCCGTATCGCCATATCATACTCGTGCTTCATAGCTAATATTGCTAGTTTTGTCAAGCGATCAGGCACAAGATTTAGGCAATTTTGAAAATCTGAATTAAATTAAGAAATTTTAAAAATAATAATATTTTATCAAAAATATTAATAAGCATTTAAACTAATAAATTTATTCAATGTATTAATTATTATTATATTAAAATAAATATTACATAATTAGAATAAAATTTCATAATTTAATAAAATTTAATTTACAATCTGATTTTAACATCAAATCAAATTAAACCGGGCAATAAGCCAGCCGGTTCATGCTCAAAGTAACCAAATTATTTATTGGTAAATGAGTTTTTTATTTATAAGAATAGATTTTGCTAATTTCATTTTTGAGCAAAAAATTGAGTTCAAAGTTTAAATCCAACAGCTGTCACAATTTTTTTTTTTTTTTTTTTGTAAGGATGGCAATTTTTAATCCAACCTGATTATGACCTATCAAAAACTCATTTACCAAAATCGATCCATTTTTATATTTAATTTAAATTTTAGTATTAAATATTAAGTATGTATTTTAAATATTTTTAATTAAACTTCATAATTATATTAACCTAAAGTAAAAAATATTAAATATATCATATTATAATACATAAAAAATTACAATAAAAATAAATTTATAGGTCATGATGCATGAATCATTTAATAAACAGGTTGAGTTCGAGTTAAAAATAAACAGGCCTAATCAATAAATGAGTTGATCTGAACTCGATCCATCAATCCGAATTATCACCCCTACTAAATTTTTTTTTGTCGATAAAATTCGAGCATTTTTGAGGAAAAAAAAATTAATAGAAAGAATTTTTTGTAAAAAAATGTCCGTGTCAAGCAGAATAATTGATGGAAATGCCTTTTCATCCCCCTCTCACTAATCTACCTACCAACCCCTCCACTTAGTAACAGAAGCAGGGAGAAAACATATAGAAATTGTATGTTTAATTTATGAAAAAAATTGAAAAAAATAATTTAAAGGATCTCAGTGACCCATATATAATAGCTATAAAAAAGTATAAACATGCAAGCGTTTACAAAATATTTTGACATTTCATCTCAGTCATCCACATTCCACGTGATGATATATACTGAGATTGATTTTTTCTACGGACCACTCCATAAGTAGAAAGAGTGGATCTAACACTTCTTACCTGGGACTTAGCTTGGTACGTCGAATGACACCAAGGAAGCAGAAGCGGAACCCAGCTTGCTGCCTTCTCATCATAGTTTTCTCCAAGATAAGAAGGATTTCCCTACATGAATATTTTGGCACGCCACACAGCATACTATGTATTCCTATATATGCATACTCTTTAAATCGTTCTAATACATAATTTCAAGAAAGGATTGAAGTCTTTAAGTCTACAACAAAAGCATCATAATTTTACGTAACTGAGGTTGTTTCTACGTAAAAAATGACTCATGCCTTTTTTCTTTTTCCGTATTTTTTTTCTTTTCTGTTTCTTTTCCACAACTTGCATCGGGTTTGGGCATATTGTAAGTGGCGATCTTCTCCCCAATAGATCCATTCTATTTGTACGGGGTCCTAAACTTTTGTGTCAACACAAATAATAAAATCCATTTTGTTAAACGAATCATTAGTGAGTTCTAGTTTGGTCGATCTATCAACCTAAACCCCGGGTCTCTAATATGGGAAAAAGGCTCACTCATAGTGAGTGAAGGCCTCTGTATCATTCTTTGAGTTCAACCAATTTCACAATATTGATCACAACACACTCGAACAATAGTAAAGTGTGACTGAAAGCATATTCTAAACATATATAACCAAGGATTTATTCCTTATAAGCATCAACTAGAACATAAGCCATGAAAGTAGGAATAGGAACATAGGAAGTGAAGAAGCAGAGCAGAAAATGAACTAAAAACCATGGCTTGCCATTTCAGCATAGAACAGCAGCAATGCTATCCCAACCTGTAGCTTTCACCAGCTTTGAGAAAAAAACAGCCTGAATTATAAAACAAACGAATTAAATATCAGCCTTAAAGCAATTACTAAAGTGATTAAAATGCAAGTTAAAAATCTGCTAAGCAAATTCGAACCGCAATTCACAGGCCGATTCTACATCGATTTTCATGATCGGGGCCAACCAAATTAGGGATAATGTGAAGTCACTGGAGTGAAATTTGGAGCATTTAGATTCCCGCCTTTCATCTCTTAAGCATATTCGACTTTTTTCAGTTTGTTCATCTAATAAGTATGAAGCAACAGGATAAGTGATTGTCGTGATTTTTAAACTGATTCGAGCTCATAGAAGTTAAAAATTGACATAAAAATTCGGTTGCCTATCAAGTTGAGGCAAATATGGATAGAAATTGGGTCATCTACATACTACTCTCCCTTTAATTACTCTCAATCTTTAATATTACACATCGATTCTTTAAATCTACATAAATACAGTAAATCAAATTCTTTAAAAATGAAATGTTGAACTGTTTTAGAACATGAGATTTGGAAAGTCAAAACAAAATATTGAAGTTTCAGGGATTAAATAAGTAGCTTATGAAGAATTATGAGCGTAATTAAGTGATTCCCATTTAAATTTGTCACAAGCAGCTGGAGGTCATGATTTGCATGTTAAATTTCTGATTACCAACTGATATAAAAGCTTAGGATAGATGGCAATAGTCCAAAAAATAGTTGTATTATTACACACCCCTTCACACAAAAGTTATTTTGCTTTATAGTGTAGTTTTAACTCAGCAAAGATCCCTTGTTTAACCTTATGTCCAAGATAATTAGGAATCACTTTGATACAAACATGAGAGCCGTGGCTCTAATACCATGTTAAATTTCTAATTACCAACTGACCTAAAAGCTTAAGTTAGTAGATAACGAAAAATTTTATAATCTTACACCGCATTTATATGGAATGAGTTATTGAGTTGTATCAATGGACCTACAATAAATCTATATATTAGAGTGGAACTTCTTTTAGCCCAGTGAGGAGGGCACTAAACTGAAACCAAAGGGTAGAAAATTTGTACTGTTTAGAGAAAAATGATAAAAAAAAAAAAGTCTGTATTAGAAATTGAAAATATGTAAACTTTTTATGGGCAAATCACGGATAAATCCCTACCTTTCACCTGTAATTACACTTTGATCTATATTTTTTTAGAATCTTTCATTTAGGTTCCTAAAATTTAAAACAAAGACTAAGCAATAAAGCAAAATAGCAAGCTAAAAGGTCCCTACAGTCTCAAAATAGGGATCTAAATGAAAGATTTCAAAAAATATGAATCAAAATATAATTATAGATGAACTGTAGGACCCATCATTAATTGTTCAAAATATTCAAAACAAAAGATCCAAAATAAAAATCTAAAAGCTTGACAGTAACCTCCACTCGGAGAGCATCATGCAGGAAGCAGCAAAGCTGACAGGAGCAATACAAAGTTGCACAAATATCATCATCAGTCAATTCCACAAAAGATAGACTGCTCGCTTTCAAACCAAAAAAGTAGAAAATCAGCATAGTTGACAGCCCGATTAAGCTTGACTTAACAAATTAATTTCACTCAGATCTAAGAAAAAATTGTTGATTTCAGGGAAGATAACAGGATTCAAAAAGAGCAGAACAAATGTAAGAACTATTTATAGAGAATCTCAAAGAATCAGCTCAGGAGAGTACCTGTGAAACAGTCTCCATTCTTCTTCCCTTCATGCTGCATCCATATGCGACAAGCGAAAATCACTGCGGAGAAGACGACAGCCGGAGAACAATCAAGCAAACAAACCTCCAATACTAACACTATTATGTCGGGGATTTACAGGATCCATTAGGGCAATTTTTTAGGGTTTTTTTGAATTTTGAATTGCTCTTCTAGCAGGCGGCGTTAACCATCTCGATGAATCGCTGCTCTGATTCCTGACGCTGGATGCGCCTCTGCTCGTAGTGCGTCCTGATGAACGCCTCCGCTCGCCCGAACAGCTCCTCCCTCCCCTCCGCCTCCTCCCTAAACGTCTCGGATTTCCGGAACCTCCGCGCCGACATCGTCGGCGGCGCCGCCACCGCCACCTCGCCGGTTCTGCTGTACCTCTCCCATGTATCGCTCTTCCTCATCCGAGGCCGATTCGCCGCTGACGCGGCGCTGCCCGTAGCCATAATCGCCATCCACGTCGCCTCCAGGGTATCGCCATCCTCCACCTTCGGACTCATTCCGCCGGAATCCAGCTGGTCCGGGAAGGGATCCGGCGGAGGATCGAAGGATGAGATCGTCTCCGGAGTAGTACCGTCATGAAGCTCCGGAGTCATATTCCGATCGAGAGCCAGATCCGCCGAGTCGGTTGGGAGCAGCACAGTACTCTCCGACGGATTCGATCGGTCTTGCTCTTGGCTTGCTTCTCCCTCCGTCCGCTGGTTGCCGTGGAGCTTCCATATGACAAGGATGATGAAATGGACTGTGATGAAGAGGTACGGCGGCGCGAGCCAGATGAACACGATGCGCCGCATCTGAGGAAGAGAGGTAGACAGTAGACCAGCAAAATATGGGGCGGCCGCCGTCGCGATGGTAATGGCAGTTGCGGTGATGCCGACAATGAGAAACATCATCCTCGCGACGGCGCCTAACATCCTCCCCAGCCCCGCCGTTCGGAGGTACTGTGCCGAAATAGCCATCAAGAGAGAGTGAAGAGAGAGAGAGAGAGAGAGAGAGAGAGAGAGAGAGAGAGAGAGAGAAGTTGGGGCGGGGAGGCCGATTGCGATTTTGCGGTTAATATTGAGTGAAGGTGGATTAAAAAAAGAATAAATTGCATCCAGATTCAAAGGTTTGAAACATATTATACATTAGTCCCAATTTTTCGCCGACTCAATCTGAGTTGTTTTGCAATAAGGGTAAAGGAGAGTTTGTTAACGACAAAAATCTCTTGCAATTAATGTAAGTTAAACTAGAAAAATATATTAGAATATTAGGATAATTACCTACATGCCACACAATTTAATTCTATTTATGTCTTACCCATTCATTCTTAGTTAATTACGCTATGCATACTCAAAACATTATAAAATCTTACATACACACATTTGAGTTAAAACTTAATCAAAATCTATTTAAAAAAAATATTCTGTTAGTAAATTATTAAAATTATATTTTTACTCTTAATGGTACATATTTTTCTCTTCCTCAATGCTACACTAAAGTGCTGATTTGTCCTAAAATTAATTCACGTCGCGGGTGTCTCCTTCCTTTGCCGTCACCTAAACATTAAGGTTTTAGGATTTCACTCAAAATATATTTAAATATCCTTAAAATAATATGATGAACAGCTCAAATTTTTTGTAATTTAACTATAGTTAGATTATTGAAAAATTATGATTACTCATTATAATAGAAATAAGTTAAAATATACGTATGTAAGATTTTATAATGTTTTGAGTGTGCATAATGTAATTAACTAAGAATATATGAGTAAGGCATAAATAAAATTAAATTGTATGGCATATAAGTAATTATTTCTAGAATATTTTAATAAAATTAACAAAGTAATTCTATTTATATATTTTTTATTTAAACATCATGAGCACCAAAGTTAAAATTTTAAAATGTTTTAATTTAATCAAAAATTTGAATAGAAAAACAAACAAACCAAGTAAGAATGGTTGCCATAGAAATCTAATGTAAATAAATTAATGAAAATATTACATAAAAAATATTACAAATTTAAGAGATTTTTCTTCTAACCACCACTCCTTGGTCCTTTGCTGTTATTCACGAGTCTCAAACCTTCTAAACAATCAAACGATGCTCAATAGGAGTAGTTTCAAGTCAATTTCGAGCGAGTTTGGCTCAACTAAAAATTAAAATTTTTAATTTTGAGTTTAATTTGATTCAAGTCTGCTAAATTTTTTTAATTTTGAGTCGATTTTCAAGTTGAATAGAGATTTTATTTTTAAATTTTATACATATATTTTTAAAAAGTAAGATATTATATCATATTTATATATAGAAATAGCTCAATTATTCTTTAAAAATTTTAAATATATGGTCATACACATATTGAGTCAATTACTAGTTGAATTAAATTTATTTTGAGCGAGCTAACTTTAAGTCGAAAGAAAATCGAGTTGATTTTGAATCAAACAAAATATGAGTGACTTTTGAGCAAATTTCAATTTTTGCATAAAATTCCGTTGCCCAGTTTGGTGTGAGGACCAAAACAGGTCAAAATAGTACTAATTTAAAAAATAGTAATAATAATAATAAATAAATTATTTTAATTATTCTACACAAATTTTAATATAAAAATAATATTTTACTTCACATACTCAATAATTTTTAATAAAAATATAAACTTTATTTCACATATTATATCAAAATACTCGACTTAAATATTTTGGTCTAGAATGTGAAATAAAATTGATATTTTTATTTTAAATTATTGAGTATATAAAGTAAAATAATATTTTTTATATTTGAATATGTGTAAAATAATTTAAAATATTTATTTATTATTATTATTATTATTTTAAATTAGTACCATTTTGGTCCTGTTTTGGTCCTGTTTTAGTCCTCGTGCCAAACAGGGCCCTCAATAATTGTTAACTCTTTCACGTATTTGAATTTGTTGTTTTGAAAATGTGAGTACCTTAAAATAATATTGGAGAATTAAAGAAATAAATAAATAATTTACATAGATTTGGCATGTGCCCAACAGAAAAAAAATATCGCAAGGCTTTTCAATTGGATAAACGCGCGCCGCCCTCAACCAAAATTTGGCTATTATATTAATCAATTATGCATATAAATATAACATATATCATATATTATTTTTATAATTAGAAGTCACTTCATATTAAAAAAAATTATTGGAAAAAAATTAGATTCCTTGCAAATTTTTAAAAAAATCACCTTTTGATGCAAATAATTTTGGCCAAAAGCCCAAACTTTGTCAAATAAGATTATATGATATGGCTCAAATAATTGAAAGATGCTCCTTAATTCTTTTATTATATCTAAAAATTGTTTAACAATATTATAATTATAAATAAAAAAAAAACTTTGTTCAAAATTAGGATCGATAAAATCAATTGAAAGATGTCTCTAATTTTCCTAATGAATATTTTTGACACAAATTAACATTCTTAAATATCTTAATATAATTGAATATAGGCAAATCACAAATAGGCTTTGACAATTATCAATAGAAACTTTTTCACTACACTAGCAAAATGATACGTCTCTAAAATTAATGAATATTAAGTCATCGTCAATCAAAATGTCGTCAATCACATTTAACGTCACTTATGATTAAGTAACAGTAAGGCTGTTAATATAGATCGAAGATGAAAAATCGATCGAAAATCGAATTGATTTTGGATCGAATCAAAATCGAGTCGATTTAAACGAGCCGACTAACGAGCCAAAATTATGGCTCGGTGTTTTTTTCGAGCCGATTTCGAGCCAGGGTAGGATCGGCTCGAGATCAACTCGATTTAAATACATATATATATAATATTAATTATAAAATATTATTAGATATTATGATGTATAATCTATTCATGTAATTAGAGAGATTCGATCAGACGATCATGAATTTATTTATCATTATTTATTTAACTAGACATTTAATGAACAAATTTATTGACATAATTATATGATATTTTTTATGGTATTATTTTAGGATGTGGTTAGATTATTTTATGATATTTTTATTTTTATGTTTGTAAAAAATAACATATATATAAAAATATAATTTTTACATGTATTTTAATTTTAAAAAATTAAATTTGTGTATTTTTAATTAATAATTATAAGTATTTTAAGCCAGCTCAAAGTGTGATCGAGCTGGCTCGAAGTCGAGCCCATTCAAGCCGAGCCGGCTCGAAATCGAAACTATTCGACTAACGAGTCGATTTCGACCCGTAAAAATTTCGAGCGAGCCGATCTCGAGCCGAGTATGGCTCGGCTCGAAGTCGGCTCGATAACAGCCCTAAGTAATAGTGGCCACCAACTACACATCTCTTATCTTCTCCGACTTTATAGTATAAATTAAGTTCATTGGTAAGAAATTTGCTTATATTCAAACAAGGGTGGCTAGAGATCTAGACCTATGATTTGATTTAATTAATTAAAGAAAAAAATTATATTGATTTGACTTAATTAATTAATAAAATTAAAAATTTCTAACCACAATATATAATTTTCTCTTCCTTCCTTGCTACTTATATTTGAAAATTTAAATACAAATCACTGTTAATTTTCACTTCTTTTTTTTTGGTTTTAACCTAAAACCCATTCAATGTACTATTTGTGTACTCATGTGTATCATGTGTTATTAATCAGCATATTCATTAAAATATTAATAAGGTGAAAAAATAGTTGAATATTTAATAACGATATGACAATAACAGAAGGAATAATTAGATCAGATTATACTGGCGAAATAAAAACAATAATAAGAAATAATAAACAAGATACCATGATAAAAATAAGAAAAAATTATAAATTATTTGATCTAATAATATTTCCTATCACAAAGCTTGAACTTGAATATGAATCTATATAATATGAATAAATATTTAAATAAAATAGATTTCTCAGAATACAAACTATTTCATATTTAATGCTATTATAGACAATGGAGCAACACGAAGTATTATAAATGATCAACTTTAGGTAGATAAATTTGCTAAAAAACTTGAACAAAAAGTTTCATTCACAGAAATAAACAACACAATAAAAACTTTAAAATATGTAAAAAATATTGAGAGAACTAAAAAATTTCATACACATTATTAAATTTTAATTACTTTTAAAATTTTTAATATTAAATATTGATCATAAAAATTAAATAAAAGTAATAATTCATATTACAAAATTATAACATATATATGTAATAATAATTATATATTTCATATGATTTTTTTTATCAATACGTAATATTAAAAATTTTATTATCTAATACATTATATAGTTAGATTTTAATAATATATAGTTGCAAATATATATTATATTTATGTATGTATATAATATTTATTTTATAAATTATGAGTTAAAAATATTATTCTAAAATTATAATTATTCACACATGTACACACATACATGTACATATACATATACACATTCTTATATGTATATTGTGTGTACATATATATTTATATAAATTACATTCATTAAATTATCATGTATAAAATTAAATTTAATAATAATAAATATCATAAAATTTTATTAAAATATAGGGATAATTACCTACATGCCACACAATTTAATTTTATTTATATCTTACCCATCCATTCTTAGTTAATTACGCTATGCAAACTTAAAACATTACAAAATCTTACATACACACATTTTAGTTAAAACATAATCAAAATTTATTTGAAAAAAAATATTCTGTTAGTAAATCATTAAAATTATATTTTTACCTTTAATGGTATATATTTTTCTCTTCCTCAATACCACACCAAAGCGCTGATTTATCCTAAAATCAATTCACATCACAGATGTCTCCTTCCTTTGCCGCCACCTAAACATTAAAGTTTTAGGATTTTCACTCAAAATATATTTAAATATCCTTAAAATAATATGATGAACGACTCAGATTTTTTGTAATCTAACTATAGTTAGGTTATTGAAAAATTATGATTACTCATTATAATAGAAATAAGTTAAAATGTGTGTATGTAAGATTTTATAATGTTTTGATTGTGCATAGCGTAATTAACTAAGAATGGATGGTTAAGGCATAAATAAAATTAAATTGTGTGGCATGTACGTAATTATTCCTAAATTATATTTAAGAATATCTTAATATTTTTATTCACTTCTTATTTTACATTTTATTCAATTTAAGTAAATAAAATAAATTTCATTCTATTTTTCTTAGAATTACAATTTCATTTGATTGAAATAATTAAAACGTAAAGTCAAAAAGTAGTAGTAAAACACATAAAGCCAATTGTTTGATCTTTAGAAAATTATAATCTGGTCACAAGGACCTAGAAGTAATTAATACTAATAATTTATATAGGGGTAATTCCACTTAGGCCCTTGAGATTTACTCGGCTTGCCACAGGTCCACAATTTTGAAAACATACCAAACAGGTCCCCAAAATTTACTGTATAAGTCATTGTGGTCCTTCTGTGACGGTATCTGTTAAACGCAGTTAAATTTACGAAAATACCCTTTATACCTTTTCAAATTTTCAAGCTGCCCACCGTCACGGCGTTCGCGCGTGTGAGGGTGAAGGGTACAATTATAATTTCATATTAAAAAAAATTATAATTTATTAATTAAAATTTTGATTTAACAAATACTTAACAAAAACTGTTTAATTGAACCTTATTGGAAGCTTTTTGTAAATGTTAAGCACCGCAATGTCCTATACAGTAAGTTTTGAGGACCTGTCTGGCATGTTTTCAAAATTGTGGACCTGCGTGACAAGTCGAGCAAACCTCGAGGGCCTGAGTGGAATTACCCCCATTTATATATTTAAAGTTATTGCACATATTTATAAGATTATAGCAACTGAAATAATGGAAGCTGTTGCATAACTACCATCCTCATTGGCATTAAATATCTGTACATTATCAAAGAGTGACAGGACCATTCAACACCAATAGCATAGATTAATCTTAAGACATGTGCCATTTATGCATTCAAATAATTGACAATTATGAGTATTTTATTGCATATTTAATTATATAAAACAATAACTACTATTATGAATGAAAAATACCTGCTCCAATGATAAATTGGCCCTTTGGGCAGCCAGGGATGGTGATTATCTTGAGACTCCAAAGTTCACTGAAAACAGGGGAACTGCATCAGATATATATATATATAAATAATCATGTTCAATAGAAAAAAAAATCATGAGATTGACAGAAAGTTTCGTTAAGAAAAAAGATATGAATGAGTCACTTTTGTGATAAAAAAAAAAAGAGAGAGAGAGATGGGGGATGAGTATAGAAAGAAGCGAGCATTCAACTTATTCATTTGTAATGGTGAGGGAGGAGGATCTTTAGGGTAGTAGAGTGGAATTGTAAGTTAAAAGTAACTATAGTTACAGCAATTCTTGTAACGTTTCGAGCCCTTCATTCTCTAGAGCTTATGAAATATGAAAAGGTGCTCATCTACAGTATCTTTGTCTAATTCCGACTTCATCCAACGGATCTATTAGCAATTTAAATATTGTTGCTAGCGCAGAAAGCAAAATAGGAGTATCTACCCCAATGTTTGGAAGAGGAGAGATGACACTCAATCATTGTAAAGTATTGGTCAAAGGGTAGACTTCTATCAATGTAAAGGAGGTTGAATGCGACTGTCCCCCTTGGAACAACCTATAGAAAGATGAATATTTCTCGATGAAAATCACTTTTCACATTATATTGCCCGATAAGAATTATTTTTCGCATTCAACTGGCAATGGGTTTGCTTGTATAAGAGAGAGAGAGGGGAGGGGGGAATAAGTGTAGGAAGAAGAAAGCATTTAACTTATTCATTTGTAATGGGGAGGGAGGAGGATATTTGCAGTAGAGCGGAATAGTGAGATAAAGTGATTATAGTTGTAACAATTCTTGTAACCTTTCAACCCCTTTGTTCTCCAAGGATTATGTAACATGAAAAGGTGCTTGTCAACTCTGCTACCTCCAATTCCGACTTCGTCTATTAAATCTACTAGCTGCTATGACGTGAAGTGCAATTGTACGGAGTCATTATCCACTAGCTTACTATTCACATTACATTGCCTAATGAGAATTACTTTTCGAATTCAATTGACAATGAGTTTGCTTGTACAAGAGAACGTAACTACATGCCAATATATTATGAACTTGAGATCTACTTAAAATAAAACATGATTTCTTAATCATATTTAAACTCGAAAAAAATAAATAAATACTATAATCAAGTTTTCAATTATCTTAGAACCAAACTACATGCCAATATATGAAAAAAAAAACAAAAAAACACAAAAAAAACTACATGCCAATATATTAATGGTCATAGTAAATTACCCATACTTCTCAACATATATGAAGATCTTACCCCAAATTCCTACTTGATTATCTTCACATGTACTCCAAATTTTGTGGTCCTTGACCTTAACTTGTTTAGTAGAAAAGTTTATATCAAATTAATCAAAATTAATGTATATATATATATTATAAATAAAGCATCAATGGTGGATTAGATGTGAGGCATATAATGAAGGTAAAGTAGCAGCAGCAGCAGCATTAATGGCCCTTCAATCCTTCTACTTTATGAGCTGCCAGCTAGAAGTGGAGTCCAAGCTAATTAAAGTCAGTATAATCATAACACTATAAACCATCATATTAATATATTATATTAAATTCTCCACATTTATGTGATTATGTCCCACACACAATATTAAAAGGAAAAGTAATTACATTTTTCATGTAAATTCATAAAAAATAAAAAATAAATATCATTTAAATTCTGCCTGCCTTAAAACACTTTTTTACTTGAATCTTTATATAAATTTCATTAAATTTGACTATTATGTTACCATTTTAAAAATTAAAAATTATTATTATAATTTATGTAAAAAGTAGAACAAAGCAAGATTATAATACTAATTAGAAATGCTTAATATATTCTTAATACTAAAATATATCTTTAAAATATTTTAAAATAATTTAATGATCAAATTTAATAAAATTTTCAAGTGGAATTATTCTTAAAAAATATATAAAGTATAACAAAATTATTTTAAGTATGAGAAATGCTTCGTAGCTCCAATAAGTAGAAAAATTATTAAGTTCGAACTGTTTACAGCATTCAGCGCCCAATGGGCGTGCACCATGTTGGATACATGTGGGCTCCCATTGAATGTCGAATGATGTGCTACTATTTTCTCCCAAAAGTAACCTTAAATCTTAAATCTAATACATGACACATACGTAACAATGGTGCCACATTAATAAAAGTAACTTTTTGCTTATAAAACACCATTGCACGTAGAAATCCTACTTGAATTCTAAATTTAAAATCATTTATTGGAAATGTATAATATTACTCATTAAGTATTATTTAACTCTTTTTTATTATTTCCTACATTCTATCTACTTTTAGCAAAAGGTTAAAAAAATATAAAACATATAAGAGTTTATAGCAACTATGTTCCTCTAATTTTAATTAATGTGTAATTGAGTTTCTCTAATTTCTAAGTTAATAAATTAATTCTCTAGTTTGAAATAATGTGCAAATAGATCATTTATAAGTAATAAAAACCCCTGTGGAGCACATCATCTTTAATTACTGAATCAATTTTAACATTATCCTCATATAACAATTTGACCTAATTTTCAAATTAGTTAAATTAATCCATTAGTTACAAAAAAATCTATTGTTGAGTCTCTTATAATGCCAAATAATCTATTTGCATAATATCTCAAGCTAGACAATATATATATATATATATATATATATATATATATATAGAAAGCAAGATTAACTGATAAAGCAAAATTAACATGATGTTAATATGTAAAAGTAAGATAAAGCCAAAATTTCAGTACAATAAATATGGATATGCAAGCATTTCATAAACAATTGTAAAATACCTAAGTTTCTACTAACTAGTGCCAAGTGACCACCAAGATTGCATGGCATGTGACATGCATGTACCCCGAGGATTTTATGTCTCGGATTTACCGATTTAGAAAATCAAGCATATGCGAATGTTTCTTTACACAAAAGAAACCAAAAATCTGAGTCTTATCGAGAAGACTTGACAAAGATTTTTGAGGTAAAAGGTGCCGTGGAAGTTCAGGGAGCGAAATGAATGGAATATAGTGGCATTTCATTCTTTCTCTGTGTACAATGTCAATTAACCAACTTTACTACTGCATTTTTACTCCTGAAGCTTTTGAAGTTTGAAACAAGAACATCAAGAAAATAAAGCTGAATTCAATTGGTTTAAGCTTTTTTTTTAGACAAGAGAAATATATATATATATATATTATTTTTTACATTTAATACTCAAAAGTATGTAAAATGTGAAATAAAATTAATTCTAACATTCATATTTGTCTTGGGTGTGAAATAAAATTGATTTTTATAATTGAAATTTATGTTAAGCCAAAAAAAAAAACTTTGAACTAAACAAGGAATGTCGAAGA
Organism: Apostasia shenzhenica; assembly: GCA_002786265.1. Lineage (NCBI taxonomy): Eukaryota > Viridiplantae > Streptophyta > Magnoliopsida > Asparagales > Orchidaceae > Apostasia > Apostasia shenzhenica. The sequence continues at coordinate 289,668 of KZ452995.1, read as the reverse complement.
GTTTACTCTTGAAGCTTTAAAAGAAAACTGATTATCTGGTCTGGAAGATGTTCTGGATCATCTTTTGAGGGGATTCTCTGGCAGCAGATTCCAGCTGAGATATTTCAGCGGAGCTCAGGCGCCAGCCAAGGGATCCCAGATTCTCCTCCGCTTGCCTCACTGACTTCACCCCTGGAATGGGGATGGTGCCTTTGCATATGCACCAATTTATAGCTACCTGCTTGTTATATAAAAGGAGACAGCACAAAATACAAAAAATCACAAATATTAGTAGAAAAATATGAATTGAAAAAAAAAAACAAATTTTGGGTGAAGTAGATTCACAAAGTAAGAAATGATTACATTCGGTACTCGTAATGGAGAGACGGAAGATGCGAAAGTAAATCACTGTGAAAACAAAAGAGGCTAAAAGATAACAGGCCAAGAGCGATCAGGTAAATGCTACATGACAAGAGATAATTACCCACATGCCATATAAAACTTCATGTATTACAACACACACTTTCTTCACAGTCCATAGTGTAAATTTTGTGAAGAAAATGTGTGGTGTAATTTTAAGAAGTTTGTATGGCATGCAGGTAAATGCCCCTATAATTAAAGAAGCTGACATATTCAAGCGCCGAAAGCTTGCTATTTCACTTTGAAGAAAAAAAAAAACAATATACTCTAGTTGGATAATATTGAATCAAGAGCTTCAATTTATTGTCTTATAATCAAGATTCCGTGATTAGATTGACATCATCTTTTATGAAAATTAAGTTATATAATGTTAGAAATCTTTATAAAAAAGGTCCATTAAGATCTAGATTTAACATCATAGCCAATAATGACAGGGGGATACCGATGATCTAGGATCTTACTATAATCAAGTTCAGGACCTCTTCAGATCATGCTGAGAAATAATGGAATTATAAACTTGGAACTAAATAAAACATATACTTGGGGCATGGTCTTCTTCCTCCTTTCAGCAATTTCACGCAAGGAACTAAGCAAAGGATCCAGTCCTGGAAGTATCTGGCGGAAGAGTATAGCTCTGTAAGAGAATATGTGTAGTTTGATTGAGAACCAGTTCAAGCTTAATCACTTTCACTTCCAAATGCTGCATCTGCAGCACTAGTGAAATGCAGTCACCTTGGGCCACGTGGAAGCTTCGAAGCTGTGTATTTTCCTGTGAGCATACCCAAACCAAGAGGACTGTATGAAATCAGCCTGATGCCTAAAGAATCACTCACAGCTTTCAGCTCCATCTGTTCATCACTCATGCTAAGCAATGAAAACTGAACCTGCAATCAGAAAAAGAAGACAGAGAGTACATAGAAAAATGGCAGTATATAAAAGTTTTGTTATTTAATATAGTAGTTTTCATCTTTATATTTGACATTCTTTAATTTTCATATGGTAACGACTATTTTTCTTTTGTTTTCTACCATCTATCATTTTGGCAAGTCCTCTTATTTTTTTTTTGTTTTTCTCCTATAATTTTTTTTCTGTATTTTAGTGAATTACACGAAAATATTTCCCTCCTAATTTCCAGTCTTCCCTCTCTCTCCCCCGCTCCCACCGTTCTCTTCCTAGAGTTCTATTCTACTTTATCCCCTTTTATTTCTCTTTTCCTTTCCATTCTCAATAAAAAGACAAATTTTCTCAATTTCCTCAATATAAAAGAAAACATTAGCGAAAAACATATGCAACACCTGCGCTGAGCATAAAGGCACCCCTCGAGATTTTAGGTAATCGTGAATTTTGACAAGCTGCTTCGGACCATAATTGCTTACCCCAACTGCTCGAACTAAACCCTGCTTCCCCAAATTTAAGGAACATTAATTTTTTGCTATAAATAGAGTGATGGATGTAAAAATATCAATACTAATAAAGAATCATGCAATGTCAACGAGTAAATATCTAAAGTTAAATTGCACATGTCAACAAAAAAGGAGGCAATGGTTGAAATCCCCTAAAAAGAAATTCAAAATTTGCTATCAAGAACAAAAATAATTTGTAATATACTTGACTATCACCTAGTATGACTAGAAAATTCTTGCATTTTGTGAAGGCAACTGGGATACCAAGCAGAAAGTATATCATGATTTAAGGTCACCACTTCTTTTCGGTAAGGTTTCATAACTTCATCAGGAAGTAAAATCAAGAAAAATATAAGCACATTCGGGAATTTCACAAGTAAAAATCAGCTATAACCGAATGGACAAATTAATAGCACCTTCTTGTACATGGCAACAAGCCCATCCCATAAAGCAGATTCCTGCAGCGGCGCATAGTTTGCTGTAGACCAGTGAAGCTGTCCTATTCCTATTTTCTTAAGTTGCATCCGGTTCAAAGAAGACCTGTTAGAAATGGAGATATTTAAAAACTATCAACGTCATATTTACAGATCATCAACTACCAGATTTACAATCTCTTGATTAGGAAGATCAATAGTTGTATGCTCATGTAAATGGCAATCAGAAGATACTTGCAGGCTCTCACAAATTGTCCGGAGGTTAAGCGCCATGGATATGCAGCAAACTTTGTAGCAATAACGATGTCCTCTATATCTTTCTGTGGTCCTGTATAACAGACAACTTAATAGGAGAAGTTCTGCAAGAAACGCTGGTTACATATTGGCCACAAAAAAAAATAAAAGACAAAACAACAACAACCTCCCACTAGGTGTGGTCGGTGACATGAATCCTTTGTTCCATTGCGCTCTATCAATTACTAAATTTTTATCTAGGTCTAAGAAACTAAGATCACTCCTTATAATTTCTTGTCATATCTTTTTTAGTCTTCATCTTCCTCTTTGTACATGGGCAAGATCCAATAGCTCGATTTTTTTAACTGGAGCTTCAATCGGCCCACAATTTATATGTCCAAACCATCTAAGCCGACTTTTTAAAAAAATAGAAGACAAAAACAAAATAAAATTTACAAACCTGGTCTAAATTACTAGTCATGATCATGATAGTGCATAAACAAGCCTTATTTTATATACAATTATTTCGAAAACCAAAGAAGTTAAAAAATAGAATCAAATAACGAATAAGCGAGAATATTGATGTATAATCAAATAAAGTAGAATGTAGATGTATGGTCATGTTGATGGTGAAGGGATAAGTCCTAAGAGATGGGACTTTAGAGATACGGTGATACAGGAAAGATGAATGAATATGTAAATCAGAAATCAGCAAGTTCGCATAGCAGATTAATCACAAATTAATATAGAAATTTTAGCATTTAATTTTATGATGAACAAGAAATTCAAAAAACCAATTCCTTCAAAATTTTAAATAAATACGATCAAAGGTAATTAAAAAATTACCAACTCAGATTATGGCTCAATTCGGTTTTCAATAAATCAAAAATAGGATAACAGAATTACAGGTTCACATAATATTTAATCAATAGCAATTAATTACACAATAATAAAAGATCACACAGATCTAGCAAATTCAAGTAAATCTCAAGCAAGCAAAATATTAACTAGATTAAAGGTTTGCTAAAATTCGTAATTGAGCTAAAGAATTTCTATATTAGAGTTTCTTTCAAGCACTTGTTTGTAATTTTGCAGGAAATTTTAAGTAATTGAAGCCTCGGGTGAGCAGCTGAACCCGATCAGGCAATCGATTGAGCAGCAAAGGCGCACATGTGGTGAACAACTCAAGCTACGGTGACTCGGTCTTGTCCGCACAAGGATGTGTGAGATCCAACGCGACTTGGGGAGGTGGGAAGGGCTCCGTGGCTGTCGGCGGTTCTCAAAGCACGAGTGCAAATGCGTTCTGTTGCAAGGAACGCTCGATGCACATGTTGCAGGGCGCAGACATCGTTGCAGGCGTAACAAGGTGTGGATGACTGATCAGATGCAACGGCATGATCGAAGCAACTAGGGTAAGGCAAGTAGCCGATCAATAGTCGACGAACAGAAGTACCGAAATAGTCGACATTGAGCGTGCTCGAAGATGGCATGGCAGTGCAAGTGCTATCAAGGAAGCAGAAGTTGGAATGCAATCTAATGGAGTCAATGCTGAGAGGGGATCATAGTAGAGAAAATGAATCGACACGGACGAAAAGAACTTGAGCAAATGGATTAGTTTAAGGATTTTTGCCCAAGGCCTAAGCCCTTCCCTATCCGAGATATCGATTTATTCCAGAATCAAAAGGCCCAATGAAGAAGACAAATAATATTCATTTAGCATTCACCAAAAATAATAATTAGAGGCATTTATATAAACTTCCATATAATCGATGCAATAAAAAGAAAATACAACATAATATAATTTTCTCACACAAACAAAAAAATACTAGACACCATGCTTGTTAAGGAAAAATCTGTCATGTCAGCTAAACCTGAGACAGTAGATTTAGGCTAATTCAATGACTAGTCACCTAAATTACATTCCCGAATAAGATTCGGAGAAAATTCCCAAGTTATGCCTCAGAGCCAAATAACTCGGATCCAGTCGAACAGTATTAGGCGAACAAATCTCTAACCAGCAGTACTTCTTACATCATAACATTGTCCCTATTGTACGACACCCAACCTAGGGGCAAGGGGGAGGTATTCATCATTAAGGTTCGGTCTGGTAGGCAGTGTAGCTAGATTGTATTACTACCCACGTCGTCTAGTCGTTCAGCATTAATGAGTCACTTAACCACACTTAATACCACATGTTACCTTCTCATCATAAATACCCACATTTATAATGAGAAGGGAGATTCGAGACAACAATTCCTTAAATGCACTTTACGCAATATTTCTCTACTTAAAGAAAGCTCCTGGCTAGCACTGTTCACCTGCTATTTGACTCCAACCACCTCCATCTGTTCGGCTAGCTCTTCTCAACAGAGCTCCCATTTGATGGCAAGCAGCTTGCCTTATCACTCATCCTCTCCTCCCAGAGAGGACTTAGGGGAAACTCCCTTCTTTGCTCACTCTTATTTAATTTCAAAGCTGCACTTTAGCCCCCTTCTCTCCATTTTTTAATCTTAGTTTAGACATTTTTATCCAAACAATGTCTAAAATAACTAATGCAAAATAACTGTAAGAAATAAAATCATCCCAAAATAGAATCTTACATCAGCAAAATCAATTAGGGTGAATAAGGAAATGCTCAATCCATCGTGTTAGAAATCCTCAACAATCATCTTCTCAAATTTGTCTTAACCATCAATCAATCCACATCGAAGCAATGTGGCTAAATCTCGGTCGTCAGTGAAAAACCCTGTCAGGAATGAATCAATAATCGATCTTGATATCCCCACCAAGTGGTATACACTCCTGTAAAAAAAAAGAAAAAACAAAGAGCTAGAACAATACACAAAGATCTAGAACAATACACAAAGATCCTCATATATCTACAAGCCGAGCCAAGAGGAAAATCCACTAAAGATGAAAGTCGTCAGATGCAATTAAAAAGCATTTCATCAGACACATGGCATGCAAATGACTTTGGGCAACTTTGTGTAGAGGTTTAAGTGGGAATTAAGCTCTAAACTTGTAAGTTCTCATATCCATGAACAAAACATAAAAATTTATACAATTAGGCCTCGTTTGTTTGAAGGGTTATTTTTAGGCAAGAAAAAAAAATTTATAAATTTAATAAAAAATTTATTTTAATATTGAAAAATATGTAAGATGTGAAAAAAAAAATGATTTTAATATTAGAACTTATGTTGAATGTGAAATACAATTGATTTTTAAGGTTGAAAGTTTTGTACAATGTGAAATAAGATTATTAAAATTTATAATAAATTAGAAATATTAATAAAATATTATTTTGCCTCAAAAAAGGCATGAAATAAATAGCCTTTATATCATTGAATTAATAATTGATAGAAGTCTAATTTACAAGAAAAGATGTTAGAGCATAAAATTGCATAAGAAAAGGGATTTACCAATGACGAATCATTTCATATATGAACAAGTCCAATATAATACCATACAACTCATGGAATGAAAAAGAAAATTATGGTCAATTTCTAGGTTGAAAAAGATGAAAAGAGAAATATACAAATAAAGGTTAAAATCAAGTGGAGTAAGGCATGGAGAGGCGTGAGGAAGAAAACTATACGAGATTCCACATTGTGGTTGAAAATTCAACGATCTATGATGGGATCAGCAGCCAAATGGTGGTGGAGATCAGCATCGCACCAATCGTGGGGATCAACATGACATCGATCAAGGCTCCATAAGGTGGTAATGACGGTGGTGATTTAGCTGTTATGGCGACGGTAACGACAAGAATCAACTGCCTACTCAATGTAGAGGTAGCGGCTCTCTCGAGCTCCTCCAAGGTGGGGAAACAGTGGGAAGGCAGCTGGTGACGACATCGTAGTCAAAAGGAGGCGACCGATAAAGGCAACGGCCAAGGTGGGAGGTCCCCTTTCATTCTCTCAAATTAGGGTATATTCCAAAGCATACTAACCCTAACTCACTCAATACTTTTTATAAGTAGTCATGCCCAAGTAATTTCCACCATTAGATCAAAACAACCCATAATTTACACCCTAAACTTTCAACTAATTGATCCTCACCATATGATTGGATCTAAGTTGATCCAATGGTGGAAAATGGGAGATGAAGGTCTGGCTACAAGCAAGGAGGAGAGGTTAGGCTTATGTTGGCGCATGTTGACCCAAGCTTAATTCACAATATCTACCTAAAATCAAAAGCCGAAGTGCTCTCTCGCATAAGACCAAAAACAAAAAAAAAATCCACACTCACCAAGCCCATCAAATATAACTCTCCCTCTCTCATAAATAAAATAAAATAACATCCAATCTCCTTAGTATAAAGTAAAATGTGATAGGACGGCGATGAATTAGTAAAAGAATAGAGGTCCTATGTTGTCATCTAAGTATTATTAGACAATGATTAGCCTTACCACTTAATCAAAAACTTGTGAATGCTACCAATGAGAGTGGCAAGAAACTGCTCCGCAATACACTATGTGGAACCTGAAACCTCATGATGTGCCTCTCTAGTGGAGGTAGAGGATAAGTCGACTCATTATGGTGTGCTGATAGCACACTTGAATCATCCATCATAAAGGGTCAAATCGTGACTCTGAGTATCTCAATGGGTAGAGGCATAGAGTAAGGTAAATCAGTGTAAGCGTCACAGGTAGAGCTAAGAGAAGGTACTAAGGATGAAGGGGGGTTGAAATGGGAAGGTACTAGGGATGAGATCATGGCAATGTATCAAATTATCCACATTGAAGGCTAGACTACCCAACTCTAATGGTAGATCTAATTCATACACATTTTCACCGAGCCTTAGTATCCTAAATGGTCTCATGCATCTAGCAACAAGCTTCATGTAGGTACTGATGCGGAGCTGCTCAGAATGAACCCTAGCCATTCATTCACATTAGTTTTAACCTCATCATAATTTACACATAATTTCCTCCTATTCTCCAACTCTCTGAGTGAATACATGATGTGCAAATGAAATACAAATACAAATGTAGGCTCAAAAGACCCATATGAAAAATAATATGCAAGTATAGATGCAAATTTGAAGTCCCAAAATGAAAAGAAAAGTCAATTAAAGCTCAAACTAAGTAGACACCTCCTGGATCAGAGAACAAGCTCAACAAGAAGACACATCACCTTATTAACAAACACCCTTAAGAACTAAGACAAATTTTCACAAAAAAAAGACCTAAGACTAGATAGGTAGGTCACCACAACTAAGTAGCAGTTTAGGAGTGAAAACAAGAAAAAATGAAAACAAAATGACAGCAATTAAAACAATAAGAGAAACAAACTCGCTCCAGATAATGAGAAATACGTGATTCTCAGAGCATAACTCGACTTATGTTAAGGAAGGAGCTTTAGGGAGCCCCAAAGCACATATATAGAGGAGCAAGCCCTACGAATCCCCTAAGCTAAAACAAAATTAGTCAAGTGTTCATATCCCATAGGTATTCCTTAATTAGTGAGAGTGTTGAACACTAGTGGACGAACTATCCGTGGATACTTACACGAGAGACTCCACTGTCATTCTAGTGACCAAAAATGCATGATAGATGGTGTTGCAAAAGCCACCTCAAGTTTTTAAGATGCTGAAAGATTCAAAGAAGAAGGCTAAAGTTGCAAGAACATATACGCATAAAAAGTTTACGCAAAGTCTCCAAAAACACTTAGTGAGCGGGTAGATATTTCTGCTTAGAGGATTCCTAACAATGGTGATATATATTATAAGCGGGGAACATTGTTGGAGGAGTTTGGGGAATCATGTGAAAGTTAACTGGTTCAAGGGATGGCACTAAACAACTATCTTTTCTTCTAATATCCACCTCTTACTAAAGAAAAATCTGACAATTGGGTTCTTCCAACGAAGACCATCCTTAGTTCACAAGGGATATGGAGTTTGCTAGATAATGACTTCAAGAAGCCCAAAGATGAGAAGGCATTGACTCAAGCTTAAAAGGACACTTTGGAGAATATCTGAATGACAAGCCCCGTGATCATCTACCAAGGTATAGAGGATGATATATTTGTAAAGATCACTAACTCTACATCCTCCAAGCAAGTGAGGGGATTCTTTAAATGAACTTCAAAGGAGCTAGAAGGTGAAAAAGGTGCAACTTCAAACTCTAAGGAACCGTTTAGTCCCTAGATCATTTTAGTCATGCTTAAGACCAAAATAATGTTTGATTAAAAATATAACAATAATAACAACAGTAATAAAATTTTATCACTTCTTACACAAGCTCTAATATAAAAAAAATTAATTTATTTCACATTTTCAATCATCTTTAATAAAACTATAAATTTTATTTTACATTTTACATAATTTTTAATATAATGATTAGCTTTATTTTAAAAGTTGATTGATGGATTGAAATTAATGTAAGATGTAAGATAAAGTAAAATTTTTATATTAAAAATTATGTATGATGTGATAAAATTTTATTATTATTATTATTATTATTACTGTTATTTTTTTATTCAAGAATTGTTTTGGTCTTAGACATAACCAAAATGATCTAAGGATTAAACAGGCCCTAAGGGTTGAGTTTCAATATCTTCAAATAAAGGAATCCATTTCGGACTTGTTTTCAAGAGTACTAGCACTTATAATCAAATGAAGAGAATAACAAAGATGAGATAGATCTTTAGATTATTTAAAAGATCCTTCATCGTTGGTCTGTAGATTGGAGCACGTGATGATAGCCATTTGAAAAAAGGTAGATTTAAAGACTTTGAACATTGATCAATCATGTGGATCATTGCAAGTCCATGAAGAGAGGCCTAACTTTTGTATGTAAATGAACAAACATAAATAGTAACATCAAACAAGTTTTGCAAACAAAACTCACTTTTTGCAACAAAAGTGAAGCGCAAAGTGAAAGATCTTAATGGAGAGATTAAGACTGTGGTCGTGATCGTATTCATCATAAAAAAAGAGGTAACCAAAATTCTTCCAATGAAAAGAAAGTCAAGCTTCGCAACGAGGACGTGGTACAGGAAAAAGATGAAGAGGTGATCAATTTCATACAATACTAGGTATAACAAACTCATGTTGAACATCATAATTGTCATAAGCATGGTTAATACTTTTGGGAGTGCAAAAATACTACTAATTAGTTGGAAAAAAGCAAAAATTATTAAAGAAAAATAAGGAATTGAAGAGCCAACACTTCTACTAACACTCCAAGATGACAAAGAAGACATAAGCTCATAGTACCTTGATAATAAAGCAAGCAAATATATGTGGTGATAAAAACTAAGTTTGTGAAACTTGAACAGATAAGCAATCACTTTTTCGGTGACTACTCAAAAATCAAAATCAAAGGCAAAGTCACAAACCTGTTCAACATATTTACAATGTTCCAAATTGAAAAGTAAACTTTGAGCTTGAAGGAAAGAATAGGATTTTTTGCTAAATCTTCAACCGACAAGAAAGTGCTTCAAGGAAAGTGCAGAACACCCATCACAGTTTTGGCATATGAGATTTGGTCATCTCAATTTTAAAGAACTCAAGTATTTAGCTCAGCAAAAGGTGGTTAAAGCTATTCCAAATATACATCAACTTAATCAATTAGTGAAACATGCAAGCAAGGAGGAGTTTTCCAAAGAAGTAACTTCAAGGGAAACCAAACCACTTGCATTCCGAAGTTTTGTTAACTGATCCATCCTCCTTCACTTGGAAAGAATAACTTTTTTTGTTCATAATTGATTTTAGTCAAAAGATATGATATACTTCTTAAAGAGCAAATCCTAAATTTTAGTGCTTTTAAGAATTTCAAAGTACAACACACAACAACCAAGCCTTAATCCAATTAAGTATGGTCGGCTACATGAATTATTTGTTTTCATTGCGCTCTACTGATGTATTCACCAAGCTAATCAAGTTTGATACATTCTAGTAATGATGAGAAGATCAAGTATAAAGTGGATTGTCAGAAATTAAACTTGATGAAATGCAAAATATATTTTTCAAAAATCAAGGTTCACTTTTGGACTAATTTTGGTATTAATTAGCTAATCAAACCATGTTAAATTGAAGGAAATGTATTAAAGACTACATTTCAATACTAAAAGGGCTCATCAATCTAAGATTTATAGAAAGAGTTATAACCAATTTAGTGAAAAGTGTTTAGCTATCCCTACAAAACCAAAATTATATATTAGCTAGCTTTAAATGTACTTTATTTTGCGCTTTCAACTTCTATTCAATTGACAAAGGCTTTGTACTAATTTTAGAAGTCAAGAGTTGGTTTATTTAGTATAAATAATCTTTGTAACCAGTAATTTGAGAATGAAGAATATAAATTAAAGTTTATTCTACTTGTTTCAACAATGGATTTAAAAACAGGAACAAGCCAGTCTGTTCAATCGGTTTAATCGTCCAAACGGTCCAGCCCGAGTTCAAAACCTAGCTTGATAAAAAAACACCATGAACTGAACAAAATGAGGGTTGAATTGCCCAATTGCCAAATCGTAGATCCTGAATCGAGCAATCAAGCCATTTTGAAGTTCATGCTAGCATAAACCCATATACCTAAACCGAGCAAGCAAACCATTATGAAGTTCATGCTAGCATAAACCTATATAAAGACGTTTTGAGGCTTGCAAGTGGTCGTGTGGGACTATAACCTTACAATGTAAGGAAACGCCCTACAACAAGTTTTACTAAATTACTTTTTTTTTATTTGGCTTGCAAGTGGTCATGTGGGACAATAACCTTGCAATGCAAGGAATGGCCCTGCAATAAGTTTTGCAAAATACATATTTTTTTATTTTGGCTACTTTTAGTCGATTTTTTTAAGAAATACACTATCCCTTAGTATTTAGCATAAAATCTTTCTTATTTTTTATTTTATCTTTTAGAAGAAATATAAGTTTTATTCTTTTATGAATATCATCTTATTTTTTATTATTAATGATCCTTTAGAATAAATTTGAGATTTATCTCATTATGAATATGTTTCTTATCATCTTATCTTTTATTAATTAACAAATATTTAGAAGGAAATTGAGTTTTGTTTTTTCATAAATACATCATTCAAAAGATATTTGAAAGATGTTAAATTTGAATTTTTTTAACTTATTATTGAATTTTACTTTATAAATATTAGCTTTGTATATTATTCATTATTATTATTATAAATTTATATTATATAATATTTATTAAATTATTAAATAATCACGGTTAGACCCCAATTTGACCATGGTTGAACCTTAAAACCTTAAACCTCTCGTTCTACCAAATTTAAGACCGGCTCTATCTTCAAAACCTTAGTTTGAACTCTCTTCCACCTCCCGGTTTTAAGTTTTTTGTGTGCTCACCACCTTCTAATAGGGATGAGATAATTTACAATGATGTTGATGATTTGGGGTTACCTCTATGCAGTTCTTCTACTCCAATTATAATTTTAATGCGACCCATTAGTATATAAATTGTACACCATACCCAACAAACCTTACCTTTGGCCTTCTCCATTCATCCCCAAGTTTTTAAGTTGCAAACATTCCATATACATAACAGAAGATGATATCAAGTTATAAGTCCAACTGAACCCAAAACTGAGGAAATCTCATATCTAAAAGCAGCATTGTACTCAAATTTGCCAGCCGCTATTTCGGCCTGCAGGAATTACAAAGATCGATAGCTAACCTTTATATTCCCGAATGAATTTTCCAAGAAGCATTTCACTACGCCCATTGAACCTTCCAGTTCCATAAGAATCAGCGGTGTCAAAAAGAGTAATCCCATTTCTCACTGCCAAGTTAAAGGTCTCTTGAAGGGAGGCATCCATGTCTTCCTCATATCCCCACAGGAACTGATTACCCCACGCCCACGTCCCGAATCCCAAGGGAGAAACGGATAAAGGCCCAATTTTAACCTAGCATTAGACAAGCAACGATGACTTGGGAGGAAGAATTCGACGGCATTAGCTACAGACTATCATCTAGCAGAAGAGATCAAAGATAAGGTTATAGCAGAACTGGGTTAAGGAAGAAGCTAGAGTTTTGCAGACGAGTTACCTTTTCCCAAGGCCAGAAGAGGGGTACGAGCCGAAGGGATGAGCGGCTAGATGAAACGGGTGTTTGGCCGCCAGCCCTAAGGCCGCCGGCGGGGCCGCCGCCACCCCACGGAGGACGTAGTGCGCAGACCGGCGAAGGCGTCGAAGGAACTGCAGCCATATACTGATTAGTGAGAGCTTGATGGATTAAGGACGTGGGCTCAAATCCCATATCTGAATTGTTAATTTTATTTTTGAGCAAATAAATTAGGCTTAAAATTGAAAGAGAAACGCTTTGTAGCTCTGGCCTCATTTTTTAACAAAAAAAATATTTTTTATTTTTAAAATTTTATAAAAAAATTTATTTTAATATTAAAAAATATATAAAATATAAAATACTTTCAATTTTTATATTCATATTTATATTAAATATGAAAATAAAGTTAATTTTTATAATTAAAATTTGTATTGGATAAAAAAAAATCTCAAAACAAATAAGATTTTAAAATTCATTCACGTGCGCCTCTCACTACTCATTATTCGATCTAGAAGTCTACTAGGAGCCACACTTTACCACAATAATTCTTTTTTTTTAGGATATCACCTGGCGATTACTCTCCGCTCTTTTTTGTTACGGGCATCACAATTATCATATAAAAATTCTAATTAATGTTAAATATAATGATCATTGATTGAAGATGTATAAATTACTATTTAAATCTAACAGCTATTACATTTGTTTTATCTTCTATTTAAAAATATGGAGATTTACATACAGAACATTGAATTCATCACAAATTACGCATTTCATCATCTTTTAGTAAATATTACACATATCACACTCTGCTTATGAGTTTTACATAATAGAAATGTAAAAAGAGTGTGATATGTGTAATATTTACTAAAAGATAGTGAAATGCGTAATTTGTGACGAATTCAGTGTTCTGTATATAAATCCCCCTTAAAAATATACTAGGGAGGCCGACTGCTCAGCCCTAAGGGTATGCAAAATTAATACTAAAATTATACTAATTTAAATAACAATAATAATAATAATTGAGTATTTTAGTTTAAGATAGAAAAAAATAATATTTTTATTAAAAATTAACGCTAAATTGAACCGAACCAAACCAATCAATTTAGTTTGATTCTAACTTAGTTCAGTTTGGGTCCAGTTCTAAATTTACTGGAACTGGGTGATTCGAATTGGTTCTTACCTTTAGTGTTTGGGTAAACTGAAACATACTCGAATTGAATTAATTATTAAACATGTTTATGTCGTATGATTAATTAGTTATAGTCCTTTAATTTAATGATTAATATTGATTATTTTGGGTTAGTTATAATGAATTCATGATTAAAAATTATAATTATAACTTAAATTTGATTTGATTATGAATTATTTGATTCTAGATTCTTTACTATATTTTTTATGGTGGAGTTATGAGCAATCGTGTTTTAATCTAATTCGAGTCCGGTGAATTGGTTCAGTTCCGACTGCATGATTTCTGAGACCATAAAACCGAGTCTAGTCCATTCGGGTCTAATTTCTTGTTGAACAAAAACGATCCGATTTAAATTGTACTCATATGGTTGTCTAGCTACTCTCATGTGGAAAAGAGAGATCTACCTCTTCCGCATACTTGAACACAATCTAAATCCGCGCAAAAGAGGGAGAGAGAGAGAGGAGACCTAGCAGAGAGGGTTGAGGGTATAAAGGTAAAACAATAGTTTAAATTTTATTAAAAATTTAATTATTTGTATTGCATTCATTTTTAAAAATTATTTAAATAGCTCTGCATGAAATATTTAACATAATTTCAAGACTTTGATTGAAAACATTAACCCATCTTAAAATCTCAGGTGTTATAAAGTTAAAAAATTTGAACCTATGTGTTATTAGGTACTAATTTTAAAGCCTGTAAGTAATTTACCAAAAAAATAATTTCAAAATTTATTCATTACAGGTTACCCTTTTGTTTGCATGCAATTGTCTACTAGCTAGTGTTTTACATTGATTAACTATTCTGTTAACAAAAAATTTGATGAGCTGATTACGTTTTAATCAATATTATATAATATATATATATATATATATATATTTAACTATAATATATTTTATATTTAATAATGAATGAAACTACCAAATGTTATATATATATATATATATATATATATATAATTATTATTTAAAATTTAATCTGTATTTGCCAATTGGATTCGTTTTGATGAAATTTTTAAGATAAATTATTTATCAGTCCTTCAGTTTATAGGATTCATCTGGCTGTCATTATTTGTGTGCAACAATCCACACAAGTTACTATCAAAAAAAAAAAAAATACATACAAGTTTGTAAAATCTCTCTAATTTTTAGTGGGGAGACTTATTATTATGCATTTATTATTATTATTATATATATATATATATTTGTTTAATTATATAATAGAAATTAAATTTTTATCAAAATTACTATAGTTATAGCATCGTACTGAAATAAAGTACAAATAGGGTACAAAATTAACTAACATTTATAGCACCACACTAAAATAAACTACAAAAAGAGTAAGTACAAAATTAAATATTGACATCCATGTTGAGGATGAGTACCAGAGAACTCAATATATAGAGAAAGTACGGTCGGTGAGAGTTTGATGCAGAGATTAATACTCGCTCAATATTTACCATGAATCAAGGTCAGCTCTAGGGAAAATTATTTGGTTCAACATTAGGCTTTTGTCTGCTAATGCAAATGAGTTGCCCTGCTTAATTTGTGCATAACGTCATAAATGACTTTTAAGTTTTCAAGTGGTTGAACGGGCTATCCGGTGGGCCTACCGGACTGTCTTGTAGCTGATTGGACTGTTCATTCGCTTTGATTGGACAGTTCGTTTAACTGCTTGATCAAATAGATATTTGTCCAAAAAAAAAAAATATATAGGTTGAAATTAAATAGGTATTTGTTTGGAATAATAAATATTTCAAAAAACCACATCTTCTTCGTGTTTGATGCTCACCCATGTTTGAACGAGTGATTTGGTTAGCAGTCAGATAATTTGATCAGCCAATCAGATCATCCAGATGGTCTATTCGACTGCTCGACAACTTAACGTTGTTTGTGATATTATACCTGAAGCTGGAACCCGCTTACCTGATCGTCTGCCGGCGCCGGGGTTCTCTCTGTCTCACACATGGCAGACTCTCTCTCTCTCTCTCTGATTCCTAGCTGTTTGCCAGCAGTTATGATGATGATGAAGCTGATCCCGTACGTGTATTAATTAAAGGGATCGATCACTGGCCGCGGGGTGTACATATATATGCATGGCCTTCTCCTGATGATCTCCTCACTCTCATCTCACCCATGGCCTCCGCCGGTCATCTCCTCATCCTTAAGCTCCTCCTCGTCCTCCTCCTGATCCTCGGCAACCTCGCAGCCATAACCACAGCGGCCGAAGACCCGCCGAATTCTTCTCTGGAGATTCAATTTTCAATACCAAGTATGCGTGCGATGCAATACTGCAGAACAGCTATAAGGATGTTCAACAATGAGCGTTGTGCGCTTTCGTCTGATCAACAACCGCTCTGTACGCTCTCCTCGACGCACTATGAGATTGAAAGGGCTGTCATGCGGATTCTCCCAGGCGCATTCGAGTGTATCATCGACTTCATCGGCGAGCTGATTCTCCCGCACTTGACGGTGATTAACAGAGAAGACCTTCCGGTTAGCGTACAATTCAAGTTATTGGTGCAGTTTCGTCCAAGTCCCAGCATTCGCCTCAGCGATGCGAAGATTACACCCATCCGCAATAATCATGCATGATGCGCTGATGCGTTAATTGGTTCAATGCCTGAAGAAAATCAACAATTATATATTATTTGATTTCATGCATGGTATCTCCTAGATAATTTTCTAAATAAAAAACAAAAAAACTCAAAAATAAATAATATTAAACCAAATAATCTCTTAATTTCATCCTTTATTTTCTTATACTTATAACTATCTATGTATTCCTCCTAGTCCACATAAGTTTAACGAAATGTTGTTAATTTATTATATGTAGTTGTTAATTAATATAAATTAGTTACAATTGTTGTGCGGCTCTTTGCAGGCTTTATTTTAAATTCAACTCAGCAATATTTTTTATTTACTGTTCAAATATATAATATAAATCTCAACATAATGTTGTACATATGGGTTGTAGAATATATACACGATACATATATCCTAAAAGAATTATTGGGAAATCAACATATATAGCTTGATAATTTATGAACCCAGCTGCAATATATCTACATATATTACCTACCTTACTCAAATTTATTTAAGCTTTCTTTCTTAATTTAGTGTAAGAATTAAAACAGTAAGCATATTAATTAATAACTGCTTTTTATGAAATATATTTTTGCCATATATGCTTCATTTTATTTTATTTTTTGATATAAGCCATATATGCTTAATTAGTTAGATGTTATTTAAATTATTGTGTAACTATTCATTTATTTGTATTTAAGTACTTCAATATATATATATTTTGAGATAAAATTTGCAAAGTAGCTAAAATTATGGGAATCTGCAAAACTATAATAGTCCAAAATGAAAGATAAATTTCAGACTTTAGCCTCTCAAAAACTATATTGATTACCATTTTGTTATCAAATATTTATCCCTTTCAATAAATATATTTTTATGTATAATAGATGAATGAATTAAACTACCAATATCAAATATGTAATAATTAATAAGAGGTGATCAATTTGAAATTGGTTATCTGTATTATTTAGAAATGGCAATTTGGTCTCTCGAGTTTATCCTGTTAAGTGCACTTTTTTGTACTATAATTTTGATCGAATAGCCAGATGCACATTTCTACAATCTTGAGAACTATTTTGTTTAATTTATAAAAATATAGACCTAATTGTATATGAGATAAATTAGAAGGACCCAATTGTATTTACCATTTTTAAATTATTCCATGGGTTGTGGTGATGTTTCATATGATCATATGAACTCCTCTTTTGCTTTTAAAATTTAAACCAATTAAATCAAAATATTTATATTAATCTCCAATATATCTTCAATATTCAAATTAATCTTCTAGTCCCTCTTTTCTTTATCTAATTTTTTCATTATGGCTATTCCCTATGTGTATATATTTATATGAGTATTTACAATGGAAATCTTAATTATAAAAAATTATGTGTTTTATCATCAAAAATAAAATATTATGTATATCATATTAAAATCTTATAAAATTATATATTTTATATGATATTTGTGAAAAAATATAAATTAAATAACTAATTTATTTTTATGGTGAATTAAATTACAACTCATGATAATTGCATTTAACCGATCAAAAAATTTAGTTAACTGAATAGCCGATTAATCGTTAGATATATCGGTTTTAATTTAGGTTTTTAATATTAAAAAGTCATTAAGTATAATTTTGGTTTAAATTTTTATATTTTAAAACAGTCAATCGATATTGATCACCTTACAGATTCTCCTCCTATTCAAGTGTCATTCATAATTTTATTATATTTTATCACTGCTATACTTATTTGCTATTATTGTTGCAATTAAAGTCAGCATTAAAAAGTTTTAGCACAATTTTAGTTAAGTCCTATGTACATATTTTGGTACAACCTAGTGCGACCTGAAGACATAATTAGATGATTCGAAAAGACTTGATAACCAAGTCACTTTGAAGAACAATCTTGCACATAAGATTGTAAATGAATTAAGTTGAGCCGAATAATAGTTTGTTCAAGTTCATGTTCCTTTATCAAGTCCATAAAACCGCAGTTCAACTGGTCAACCGGTGAACCGGTACGCTTGGACCGGTTGAGTTTTAAATTAAAAAAAAAACTTTCTTAAACTCTGGGTCCCTAACTCAGCCTCCGTTCTGCGGCCTCTACCGGCGCGACAGTCACGAATTCGTGATTTCTCTTATCTTGCACTCTCCTCTCCGGCCCCCATACTTTCGGAATGATTTAGTATTTTAGTAATGTAAAATGATGAAATGATTTAGATATGTTTAATATTGAATAAAGCATATATTTGTTCAGATCTTTTAATAATATACTAAATATTATACTCAATTTGTGATTTGCGAATATTTTTGTTAGGTTATTGTTTATTTCGATTTGCTCTGAAATTATTTGGGTTATTGACATAAGATTATTTGCTAAATTAATTATTAAATATTCATTTTATGTCTAATTATTATTTTTGATGTGTGAATAATGTATATCTTAACTATATTTATATTATATTTATTAGTTTTTTAAATTTACTTTATCCGGTTCGACCCCGGTTTCGACCATTAAACATTTAACCTGAACATTAATATACCGTTCTTGAAGCCCGGTCGGTTTTTCAAAACCTTGGTTTTACATGATTACTATTCTGTTTACAAAAAAAATATTTACCAATATTTTTTTTGATAAATATATTTATATATTAATTATAATGAAATTACCAATTTTATAGAAATATATAAATATTAACAGAGATAAATACAGTGACCTTCATTGTAGAATTTATTAATTATTTTTTAAAACTTGATCTGTATTTGCCAATTGGATTGGTTTTGGTGAATTTTTTTAAAAAAAAAATTTCCTTCTTCAATTTGTGGATTCATCGTTAATTATGCCTTCCATAATTCGAATCTCATATTTGATTTTTTTAACTTTAAATTTTATTATTATTTGTCCATCTAAATCATTTATGTATATAACATACACGAGTACTAATCAACTCGATGAAAAAAAAATTTAATTACAGAACAATTTAAAACATTTAGCAATAAGAAGAAGTGGAATAAATTAAATGTGACTGTTGATTTCAAAATAGATGAATCTAACCGTAACAAAACCTAAAATTCGAGTAAATTTCATGAATTAATGTGTATCATCATAATAATGCTTAAATAATATCTCATGAAGTTAATATTCTAATTATATGTTGAAGAAATTATGAAATTAATAGATATATTCTACATATATAATATAAATTTATTAATTTTTCTATATTAAATATACAACGCATATATAGGTCATTAATACGATGGTCAAATCGAAAAACAGCTCAAAAGTAATTAAATTTTAAAAAACATGATTTGTCTCAATTTAAAATTCAATAAGGAATTAAAAAAATGCTACTTCAAATGATTCATTTCACACTAAAATTGCTTAGAATTTAAAGCTAAGTAAAATTATCTCATAAATAATTCAGGGTAAATTGCATTCGGTTCCTTGTTTGAAAAAATATTAAAATTAATCTTAATTTTTAAAAACTTAGTTTAGACCTCTCAGATTATAAAAAACCTACAGTTTTAATCTTTCTTACATAAACTCATCTTTTTATATTTTTTTTATAAAAAATATAAAATTTAATTATTTTTGATTAATTTTAACTATTTATATATTTTAAAGGATTTCATGCACTTCTCTATTCTCACTTTCTTAAAATATTTAATAAAAATTTAAAATTTAATTTCTCTTATTTTTTTTTTATATATTTTCACTAAATAATTAAAATTAAAAAAATATTAATATATTAAAATTATATTCAAATAGAAGGTCATGCTAATAAAAACTATAGCTAGCTTGTTGCCAATTACTGATAATCTTAAAGGCCTGAGCTTAAGGATTTTGAAGAAATATCTAAATAATCATGATTTAAAAGCTTAATCTTGTGGATTAATAATTAATTATTCAAACTTGCTTGATGACTCTAATTCTGGCTACTAATTTATCCTATAAACTTTAGCAGGAATCAAATATATATAGGAAAATACCTCTCATTTAACTCTCATAATTTTTGTAATATCTCCTTTAATTTTATTGATCCCCTATTACAGCTTAAGTTCATTTTCTTAACTTATAATTTCTTTTTAAAAGAAAAAATATTTGAAATAAGCTCATTATCTTGAGTAACATAAAAATTTCAAACACGCAAATCAAAGACTCGCGTGCTGTAGCTAGTGCGAACCCCCAGTTGAATCACTGCCATCAAGGAGGATAAAGCTCTTCGCCCACTATGTCCAGCTCCCCCAGTGGCCGACAGCTGGGGGACCATCAGGACGGGCCCAGCTCCTTTCTTTCCAGGAAATCTAGGATAAAGCACCCTATTCAGCACTATTTAAAACCACTAAGCGGACAACCAGAAAAGGACAGAGAACAACCACAACAACCAGAGTACAAGCATTTCCCGCTTTCACTGTATTGGAGTCCCAACTGAGGAGCTCCTTCTCTCTTTCTTTTCTTTCTTTCTTAGCTCATTGTACTGGCCTTCAGGATCACCATCTTCCTTTCTCTAGTGAAATCAGCTCTCACTGACGCTCGGTAGACGTAGGAGATTTTCTCCCTGAACCATCTTAAACCACTATGTGTTGCTCTGGATGCTCTCTCTTACCTAAACTCTAACCGACAGGCTCAACTTTCTGCGTGCCGCTGTCTCTCTGGACTCTCTCTCTCTCTCTCTTTTTGTGTTTCTTGTGATCCCCTACATCCTACGTCAATATCTTCCGGTGCTTTCATTGAGACTTTGAGAAAATGGTGGCCAGAACATGTAGAACTAATTCCGCTGCCTGTAGCGCACAAGCAGGTGAGCCTTCTGTCAGAGCACCAGGTGACGGAGCTTCAGCCTCAACTTTCCGCCGTCGTACCCAATCGGCTTGTTCCTCCAGGGGTTCGCGCGCCTCCGAGATACAGTGAATGCTTGCCAACCTCACTGACCTAGTCACCGGCCTCACCACTCAGCAAGCTATAATTCTCAGGCAGACCCAACCGGTCTGCGCCGTCGTGCTTCCTCCCCCGCCGGTTGCGACAGCACTTGCTACTCTTCCGCCAACAGTGGTAGCTTCTATACCTCCTCCTCCGATCGCGGAGGCCCTTGCTCCTTTGTTGCCTGTCGCGGCACCTTCTGCTCAATCATCTAGTTCTTCTAAGCTGCCTCGACGGTTTTCCCCGCTTAAGAAGTCCACCAAAATTATCCACCACCACGTCCTTTACCTCTTCCTGCCTTCCTTCCACCTACTTTTCCTCCCTTCCTCATTGGGAGGGACCCTCTCTCTTCCCAGGCATTCAGGCCCCCCATTACGGACATGACCCCTTTTTCGGCCCGATGGATAACAATGTCCCTTTTGCTGATGCCATCCGGTTGGCCCCAGTCCCAAAAGACTTTAGACTACCCCGGCTTGAAGCCTACAAAGGGGTGATTGACTCCCATGAGCACATCCAAGGGTTTGAGGCTGCGGTCCGCTATCATCAGCCAGATGAGGCCACCAAATGTCACCTCATGGCCAACATTCTGAAGGGGGCGGCATTCAACTGGTTAATCAAACTCCCCAGGGGTTTCATCTCTTCTTATGAGCATCTGAAGTGAGAGCTGATTGCGCACTTCATCGGCCGAAGCCGAATAGTCATTTTCGACATGGTGCTCGCCAACATAAAATAAGGCGAGAAGGAAAGCCTCCTGGATTACACCAACTGATTCTTTGCCGCTGGAGCGGAAGCTGAAGACGTGGACCCCGTTGTGGCCATACACAACTATCGAAGGGGACTCAGAAGTGGGGACCTATCTAAATCTCTGTAGCTGACCAAACCTCGGAGCTATCCTGAGTTGGTGGCCAGGGCTAGCCAGTTCATGCTCCTCGAGGATACTGAGTTCTCTCCCCCCGGTGTTTTTGGAGCTAAGAAGGAGAAGAAAAGGAAACATCGGGGCGAGGAACTCCCGTCCACGACCAAGCACATGGCCAAAGGTCGTGGTAGAGATGTGGGGAGACCGCGGCTTGTTCAGTAGCAGAGGCATTTCTTCTCCCGGCCGCTTACTGAAGTCTATGCGGCGGTCGTCAAGCAAGGTTGGGTTTAACTTGCCGGACCCAAACCAGCACCTCTAGCCGGAGTAGACCCTGACAACTGCTATGAGTTCCACGAGAACTACGGGTACAGACTTCATAGGTGTCGAGCCTCCAAAGTCTACTTGATAAATTAGATGATCAGGAGGAGATCATGTAGATGATGCCAAACCCCAGCGCTCAAAAGGGAAAAGCTCCCAAAATCACCGGCGCGCCGGCTAAAGTTTCCGATTCCGAACTTAGCCAATCGGCGTGTCCGTATCCTCCCGCTGCGAGGACGATCAATGCTATTTTTAGCGTTGAACCCGCCGCCGCTCGCCGTCAAGAAATTGTGATCGGCGGTGTCTCGCACCAGCATTCTCCCTCCATCCCATTTACTTTCTGCCAAGAAGATCTCCCCCAGCAGGGCAACCCTCACAACGATCTAATCGTGGTCATCGCCCGCATAGCCGATTTTGATGTTCGACGGGTACTCCTTGACTCTGCGAGCACAGCCTACATCCTGTTCGAATCTGCTTTCCTCCAGATAGGGCTCAAGAAAGCAAACCTTCTCTATGCAAGAACCACCTTACTAGGTTTCTATGGGAGAAGGGTCCAACCGTTGGGATTCATCTCCTTGCCCGTCTCTTTCTATGATGACAACAGCAACGCCATGAGCATGATAAACTTCGCCATCATCAGAGCTAAATTCGGCTACAATGCCATCTTTGAAAAGAAAACTCTTAATTTCTTCGGGATGGTAATCTCCACGCCACATCTCTGCGCAAAGTACTCTACCTCCCGCGGTGTTGTCACCATTAGAGGAGATGTCAGGCAAGCCACCCGATATTTTTAGATCACCGCACAGCTCGTCATCAACCAGCTGGACTCCAGAGAATTTCAACCAGTTGTACCACAAGAAGGAGTTATAAATGTAATCTTGGGGGGGGGGGGGGGGAGACTCTTCTAAAGTTATAAATATATCTTCTTCTATGAATGACAAGCAGCAGACGGATGTCATTGCCTTGCTTTCTAAGTACATTAATATCTTTGCATGGTCTCCCGAAGATATCTCATGTGTTGATAGGGCTGCCTGTGAGCACTACCTGATGCCACTCCCATAAAACAGAAGAAGAGGGTCATGGTAGGAGAGAGGCAGAGCGCCATCGAAGAAGTGGTCAACAAGCTGCTAGGAGCAGGCTACATCAAGGAAGCTCAGTACCCTCAATGGCTCACCAACATTGTCATGATGATGAAGGCCAACGGGAAATGGAGAATGTGCGTAGACTTCCGAATGCTAAATCAAGCCTGCCCCAAGGATACGTTTCCTCTTCTACGCATTGATGCAATGGTGGATCGTACCTTCGGATATGAGGTCATGAGCTTCCTAGATGCTTTCTCCGGGTACCATCAAATCTGGATGGCTAAAGAAGACGAAGAGAAAACTGCTTTCATCACCGACTTCGGAATATTGTTACAATGTTATGCCCTTCAGTCTTAAGAACGCCAGCGCCACCTATCAGTGCATGATCGACATCGTGTTCAAAGGTCAGAGAGGCAGAAATCTTGAGGCATATGTTGACAATATCTTGGTTAAGAGCAAGAGCATGAAGGAGCATCTCGCCGACCTCAAAGAGACGCTTGATACCCTCCAAAGGTTCAATCTTAAACTCAACCCCGCCAAGTGCACCTTCGGCACAGTTTCAAAGAAATTTCTGGGCTACCTGATCTCAGCCAGAGGAATAGAAGCCAATCTAGACAAAATCTCAGCGATCCTGAACATGCCTCCCCCCGAATATTGAAGGAGATTCAACAACTAGCAAGGCAAATTAACAGCCTCAGGAGATTCATTTCAAAGGCCGGAGATCGTTGTTTACCCTTTTTTGATATTTGTGCAACAGCAAAAGGGGCCAATGGACCGATGAATGCGAAGCTGCCTTCATAGAGCTAAAGAGATACCTCACCTCAACACCGATACTAGTGGCGCCAAAGGAAGCGCCCTCCTGTCTTTATACTTGGGCACATCTGACACTGCTATTTCGGCAGTCCTCGTCAACGATGATAGTGGGGTACAATATCCTATCTTCTATATCAGTTATATACTCCTAGATGTTGAGAGCCGATACCCCCACGCTAGAAAAACTTGCCCTGGCCCTCCTGATGCGGCAAGAAAACTGCGTCCATATTTCCATACGCATACTATCTAGATAGTCACTGACTAGCCACTCTTAAAGATACTACATACTCCCAAAATTTCGGGAAGGCTTCTCAAGTGGTCCATCGACGATATTAGATACATCCTACGAATGACAATCAAGGCTCAAGCGTTAGCAGATTTTGTTGTCGAACTTTCTACTTCAGAGCCACCGCCTGCTAAACACAAGGCCGTGCCTTGGTCTCTCTATGTTGATGGCACATCAGGGTTGCACTCCCAAGGAGTTGAAATTTTTCTAACCACCCCCATAGGAGTCGCTCTGCATCAAGCGATAACTCTTCAGTTCAAGGCTACTAACAATCAAGCAGAGTATGAGGCTTTTATTACGGGATTGGGTTTCGCACTCAACATATTGGTAAAATGCATACAAGTGTTCAACGACTCCCAACTGGTCGTCAACCAGGTGAATCGAACATACGAGACAAAGGATGAGGTTCTGAAGAAGTATTTGCAGAAAACACAGTCTTTGATCTCTTAATTTGAAGAATTCTCCCTGGCGCACATTCCTAGAGGAGAAAACCAAGTGGCAGATCGGATCGCAAAGGGGGGCTCCTCCGCCGACATCAAATACTTGAAGAATCCAGTTATGAATGTATGAAAATTCGCTCTGAGGAGCGCCCATCATGCTGGATGGACAGGATATTCGACTACTTAAAGAGTGAGACTCAACTTGCCAACAAACAAGAAGAAAGAAAGCTAAAACTTGATTGTGCTAAGTATGTCCTCGTCGGAGACAAACTTTACAGAAGATTTTATGCTAGACCCCTCATCAAATGCTTAAGGCCTGACGAAGCTCAAGAAGTCATAGAGGCTATTCACAAAGGGGAATGTGGAACCCACGCTCGCGGCCGAAGCTTGGTCATGCGGATTCTACGTCAGGGGTTCTTCTGGCCCAATATCCACAAAGAGCTCAGTCGTTCGTGAAAAAATGCCCCCAGTTTCAACATTATACTGACATGCAAAGGTAATCCGCCGGCTATCTCAGACCCATTAATTCATCTTTGCCCTTCGCTGTTTTGGGGCTTGACTTTCTGGGCGCAATGCCTACTGCTCTCAGAAGCTACAAGTGGATATTGGTCGCTGTCAACTACTTTACGAAGTGGATTGAAGCTAAATCACTTACTCAACCTACTGCTCAGAACACGAGAATTTCCTATGGGCTAACATCGTTTGCAGGTATGGTGTACCCATGACAATCATCACAGATAATGGTACTCCATTTGCCAATCAATGGATTCACGACTTTTGCAGCAAACATCAAATCAACCTCAAGTATGCATCTATTTGGCATCCTCACATTAATGGGCAGGCAGAAGATGCTAACAAGAATATCCTGAATATTCTAAAAAAATGCTTGGATGGTGCCAAAACTCGCTGGCCAGATGAGCTACCAGGCGCTCTTTGGGCTTACAACACTACTCCCTCCGAACAAGAATCGTCTTTCTCCCTGTTCTTCGGAATGGACGTCGTCATACCAGTCGAGTTGCAACACCACTCTCCTTAGAGTAGAAGCAGCAGCCAACTTCAATCCCGAAGATTTGCAAACCTGGATGAATGAGAACGATGATTCACGACGGGTTGATCTGGATCTCTTGGAACCGAAGAGACAGGTAGCCACGCTAAAGCGTCTGGAGCACAAACGGAGTGGAACGATACTTCAACCATAAGGTCAATCCCAGAAGTTTCACTTAAGGTGACCTTGTTCTCAAACGATGACTTCTTGCCGGCAGCAACTTGGGAGTTCCCAAACTTGAGCCCAACTGGGAAGGCCCATACATTGTACGCGAGGTTGCACGACCTAACGCGTATTATCTCATGACCTCTGAAGGCACTCAACTCCCTAGGACTTGTAGCGGAGATTGGGACAACATGATATCTCGTGGAACAAAAACGAATCGATCTGAGTTGTACCCATACAGCTGCCTAGCTACTCCAGCATGGCAAAGTGTTAAAAAAAATTATTTATTTTTTCCAATGCATTCATTTTTAAAAATTGTTTAAAAAGATTTTAAAAATAAAAATATTTAATGCAATTTCAAGAACATGATGAGAACGTTAATCCATTTCGGCTCAAGTGTTAAAAAGTAAAAAAATGTGAGCTTATATAATATTATATCTAATTTCAAGTACTTGAATGTAATTTATCAAAAAATAATTTCAAACTTTATTCATTACTTTTGAAATAATTTTTTCCTGAAAATTAATTAAATTACGCTGAGCAACGTGATACCCATTTGTTTGCATGTAATTGTCTACTAGCTAGTGTTTTACACATTAAGGTTTTAAAAATCGGATCGGATCGGATCGGCCGGTTCAACCGGTCGAACCGTGAACCGGTCAGCCAACCAGTCCAGTTTAATGTTATAACCGGATCCGCTTAAAATCGGCCAGAACCGGTCTAAACCGCGGTTCAACTGGTCAACCGGTGAACCGGTACGCTTGGCCCGATTGAGTTTAAAATTTAAAAAAAAAAACTTTCTTAAACTCTGGGTCCCTAACTCAGCCTCCGTTCTGCGGCCTCTACTGGCGCGACAGTCACGAATTTGTGATTTCTCTTATCTTGCACTCTCCTCTCCGGCCCCCATACTTTCGGAATGATTTAGTATTTTAGTAATGTAAAATGATGAAATGATTTAGTATTTTAATATTGGATAAAGCATACATTTGTTCAGATCTTTTAACAATATACTAAATATTATACTCAATTTGTGAGTTGCGAATATTTTGTTGGTTTATTGTTATTTCGATTCTTGGAATTATTTGGTTTTGACATTAAAAGATATTTATTTGTTAAATCAATTTATTAAACATTCATTTTATGTCTAATTATTATTTTTGATGTGTGAATAATGTATATCTTAAAACTATATTTATATTAATATTTTATTAACTTTTTTAAATTTTTACTTCATCCTGGTTCGACCCCGGTTCGACCATTAAAACTTGAACAGTCTACCGGTTCTGAAGCCGGTCGTTTTTCAAAACCTTGGTTTTGCATTTGATTGCTATTCTGTTTACAAAAAAATTATTTACCAATATTTTTTTGATAAATATATTTTATATTTAATGATGAATGAAACTACCAATTATATGAAAATATATAAATAAATTAACAGAGATAATATGACAGTGACCTTCATTGTAGAATTTATTAATTATTTTTTAAAACTTGATCTGTATTTGCCAATCATGGGATTGGTTTTGGTGAGATTTTTTTTAAAAAAAAATATTTTTCCATTCTTCAAATTGTAGGATTCATCGTGAATTAGTGCTTATCCACAAATTCGAATCGGTCATATTTTGATTTTTTAACTTTAAATTTTATTATTATTTGGTCCATCTAAATCATTATAGTATATTACATACACGAGTACTCAATCAACTCGATGAAAAAAATTTAATTACAGAACAATTTAAATATTTTGAGCAATAAGAAGAAGGTGAATAAATTAAAGTGATTGCGATTTCAATGGATGAATATCTAACGCGTAATAAAAATAAAACTAAAATTCGAGTTAAATTATCATGATAATTCATGAATTAATGTGTATCACAAATAATAGCTTAAATATATCGTCTGAAGTTAATATCCTAATTTATATGTTGAAGAATTATGAAATTAATAGATATATTCTACATATTATAATATAAATTTTATTAATTTTTTATATTAAATATACAACGGCAATATATAGGTCATTAATACGATGGTCAAATCGAAAAACAGCTCAAAAGTAATTAAATTTTAAAAAGCATGCATTTGCCTCAATTTAAAATTCAATAAGGAATTAAAAAAATGCTGCTTCAAATGATTCATTTCACACTAAAATTGCTTAGAATTTAAAGCTAAGTAAAATTATCTCATAAATAATTCAGGGTAAATTGCATTCGGGTTCCTTTAGTTGAAAAATATTTAATTAATCTTTTAATTTTTTAAAAACTTTAGTTTAGACCTCTCAGATTATAAAAAAACCTACAGTTTTAATCTTTCTTACATAAACTCATCTTTTAATTTTTTTTGATAAAAAATATAAAATTTATATTATTTTTTTGATTAATTTTTAACTATATTTATATATTTTAAAGAATAGTTACATGCACCTCTCTATTCTCACTTTCTTAAAAATATTTAATAACAATTTAAAAATTTAAAATTTAATTTCTCTTATTTTTTTATATATTTTCACTAAAAAAATAAAATTAAAAAAATATTAATATATTAAAATTATATTCAAATAAATGGTCATGCTAAATAAAAATTATAGCTAGCATGTTGCCAATTAATGATAATCTTAAAGGCTTGAGCTTTTAAATATATAATTATTCAAAAGCTTAAGCATTTTGAAGAAATATGTAAATAATCATGATTTAAAAGCTTAATCTTGTGGATTAATAATTAATTATTCAAACTTGCTTTATGCCTCTAATTCTGGCTACTAACTTATCCTATAAGCTTTAGCAGGAATTAAATTGGTAGGAATCAAATATATATATATAGGAAAATACCTCTCATTTAACTCTCATAATTTTTATAATTCTCCTTTTATTTTATTGATCCCCTATTGCAGCTTAAGTTCATCTTCTTAACTTATAATTAAAAAAAAATATTTAAAATAAGCTCATTATTTTGAGTAACATAAAAATTTTAATAGTAAAATAATCATTTATTTTTATTTTAATAGAACTATAACATTTAAGTCCAAATATTCAAATACAAATCATATCTTGGAGGCCTTTCTTAAAAACTTTTTAAAATCGGGATTAGTTTGAATTCTCTCTTAAACTTCAGGGGCCTCAGTGAAATATACCCTTTTTTAATGTTACGTGCAGATTTCAATGATTGGGGTGTTAGTTTTCTCTCTACTTGCCACATGGCAGAATGGGCTTGGAGGAGAATTCCTCTAGTTGGCAGGGATTGCTATTAGCTCCATGCATTGAAGGAATCTGAGCTCATGCTCCTTCTGTGCATGGCCTCTCCAATTAGGTGCACATTCATGGCTTCCTCTGGTCATCTCCTCCTCCTCCTCCTCCTCCTCCTCCTCTTTTCTACTGCAACTAAAGCCATGGATCCTGCAAGAATTGTGCAATTCCAGCAGCCGGCCAATTGGACTCCACTCTTTCGACGAGTGGTAGAACACTTTTGTCATGCAGCGATACTGATATACAATGACCAACTCAATAATATTAATCATCAGATAAGGCAAGGTGATGCACCGCTCTCCTTAGATGGACTTGAAGCCTACAGCTTTATGACGAGAAGCCATCCCAATTCTCCAACAATAGAGTATTTAATGGGATTTTTGACATATAAGTTGGGAAATGTAAATCAAGTCAACGTAAACATGATCTTTGTCGTGGATTTTGGTCAACATGACACACCCAGCTGGATCCACGATGTTAGCATTAGAGTGCTTGATCATATATTCTAATCATCATCATCTTGGTGAGGGGATGTCTCTGTTGTGTCGTGCATGCATGATATATTATAATGTCATAATGAATATTGGAATAAATTTAATTACGTTCTCTGTTTCCGCTTAATTTCTAATGTTCTCTCTCCTTCTCTCCCTACATGCGACTTAATTAATTAGCTTCTTTGATTATGAATAATGTTTTTATTATATTGTTTCTTAATTTTGAGCTTAAATAATATATTTGTTATTGTCTGCTATTGATGATCTAGCACGTTTATTTTCCAAATTTTAAAAGTATTCATGAAATTGGGGGTATGCGTATATATGTGAAAAAACAAATAAAAAGGAATTGAGATGGATGATTGAATATTAATGATCGACTACCAATATTGATTTTAATTTGGCTGTTGTAATATTGGTTTTTTTTTGGGAAATTGCATCCAAGACCTTGAGATCAGAAGGACATTGCAACTTAGTCTCAAATTTTAAAAATCATCATTTGAATCTGAGGTTGTAGAAGCGCTGCAATTTGAGTCAATCTTTTCGAATTTGAGTCAATCTTTTCGAATTAATTTCCTCTTTCTTGCTCACCTTTTTTAAAATAAAATATGAAATTTGACTATTTTTTAATTTAATTGAACAATTATATATTTTAAAAACTATTATATTTTTTATCCTCACCTTTCTTTAGAAATTTATTAAAAATTTAAAATTTAATTTCGGACTTGATTTTTTACTTTCTACATTCTAAATATTTTAAAACTAAAAAAAATATAAATATTAGAATTTACAAATTATATTCTAAAAAGTAAAAAAAAAAAAATTAAGAATAATCTTATGGCATAATGGATAGATGAATAAAATTATTTTTTGAAATATTAAGGGTGTAAAGAAGTCCATGATTGATCAGTTTATTAAGAGAATCTAATCATTGTCTTTTATTTCTATTGGAGACGAGATTGTTCAATTTTGATACAAAGTATATGAATTGTCTTATAGGCTAGTTGTCATTAGTTGTAACTTTAATTGCACTTTGGTTCTAGTTTTTTTTTTTGACATAAAAAAAATTATTTTATTTTTTAAGTTTAATGGGAGAAAAATTTATTTTACTATTAGAAAGTGTATAAAATGTGAAATACTTTTAATTCTAATATTCGTATTTGTATTGGATGTGAAATAAAATTGATTTTTATAGTTAAAATTTGTGTTGAGCAAAAAACTTGCCTCAGACCAAACGAGGGGTACTCACTACTAGCTAGTTCCAATAAGTTTTTGAAATGTTTGCAAAGTGTCGACTTACAAGATATTAGATTTAGTAGACCTCCGTACACCTGATGCAGCAATAACTAGAGAGGGCAACAAGTGTTTGTATGTAAAACTTAATAGAGTTGCAGCAGCTGCTGCTGTAGCAGCACATTCTGTTGTTGCTACAGTAGCAGGTCACGCATTTTGCTGCTGCCGTTGCTGCTGCTGTAGAAGCAACAGTAGCTAAACCTGCTGCTGCCGCAGCAGCAGCAGCTGATTGTAACAATCTGCTGCTGTAACACCAGCAGCAACCCCTGCTACTGCAGCAGCAGAGAACAATTCTGCGGCTGCAGCAGCAATGCATGCTCCTGCTGCAACAGCAGCCGTGCCTGCTGTAGCAGCAGAATTGCATTCTGCTGCTGCTACAGCAGCGTTTTCTGCTGTGGTAGCAGCCAAATCAGTTCTCGACGACGCCACAGCAGTAGCAACAGCTGCGCTCCCTGCAGCCGTTACAACGGGAAGCATTCCTGCATTGCATCCAGCAACGGTGGCTGGTCCGACTGAGGGAAATCTTCCATTACCTTCTCGCAATACTCACTTGTTGAAGCTATTTCTCGGCAACCTGCAATCAAGAGTCCAGAAAAATCCAGCTAACTCTCAGGCAATTAAATGGGTGGCGGCCTTGTACCACTCATGGAGAGCTCGACAGTCGTGTCCACAACAAACCTTTCCTGTTGCCTAGAGTTATTGCTGCACTTGTTTCTTTTAACGAGGCCCAAGAACAACCTTCATCCAACGTGGGGAACTAGGATCCCAACAGCCTTGAAGGCTGTTGTTACCCCTCTGCATCCCATTGGGATCCCCCACCCACACGATGGATTAAGGTGAACTTTGACGGCTCCGTTAAACAGAACGGTACGGCAGGCACATGAGGGGTTTTGCGGGATCACTGTAGCAACCTCCTACTAGCGACTGGCTAAGAACTCTACACTCATGCCACTACTACAGCAGAAGCGACGGGAGCACTCATCGCGATGACAGCCGCCCAAGAGTGGGCGGATACGGCGGACGGGATTTGGATAGAGGGCGACTCTGCCATCACTATTGCGGACCTTCACCGGACAGCCAGAGGACACCCTCCCGACAAGACCATGGCCCAGATTGCTGAGCTTTTTTGTGCCTTCAAGGCATATAGGATATCTCATATTTATAGAGCCGCTAATAGAGCGGCAGACTTTGTAGCTTTCTTTTCTTGTTTCGATGACACAGAGTGGCGTAGGGGCATGAACCTCCCACTCGATTTTTTTGCGATCCTCAACGAGGATCGAACCTTTTGTACCGGATGTATCTTTTTACTATTATAGTATTATAGGCTACGACCGAATTTCAAAAAAAAAACTTGATAGAGTTGCTGCTCAGCACCACGACCTCGTTTCAATTTCCTGGAGACTTTGTTACTTGCTTGTATAGCATCCGACTATTACCCGTTATTACACCAATTTGATATGAATATCTTCAAATCACAATGAGGAATTAAATCTAAAGAGGCATCATTGTCTTATGTGGAAGTCTCTAATATTGCGAGAAATCAATCTATTGCAAATATTCTTTCTCTTTATACTAGTTGATAAATAGAGAATTAACATAAATACAAAAAAGAGATTTAATAATGACATTGAAAAAGAAAAAGGAGAAGTAAAAAGGAAAACACAAGTTTAACAAGGTAGTTGCTCAACCTTAAAAATTCACTTAAGAAATTAAATGTATTTTTCTCTAAAAAATCAATATAATGAAGATATATACTCCAAGCTTGCATTCTATATTAAATGGTTAAATAATTGTAGGGATTTTCATACCTAACATTCTTAACCACACCCAACATCTTAATTACATCTAACAATTTTAAAAGTTAAAATTAATCCCAACTATCATTTTATGATACAAAAATTTTTCCTTATGATACACATATTCAACTACTACTTTAGACAAAATTTTGAACTACTACTAAGTCAATAATTATAACCATAATAAGATTAAAATTCTCAAATTAATTTAAGCCTTTATTAATTTGAATTTTGAAAAAAAAACTCATCCTCAAGTTGTCTTCGTCTTCCTCATAATATGGTGAAAGATCAACAATATTAAAAGTAGAAGATATATTGTAATCTTCTAAAAATTCAATCTTATAAGTATTATCATCAAAGCATTGAAGAACATTGAAGGACCATCTGCTCAAGATTTCAGCTTGCCATGACGACCTAGAAGAAAGTGCTCTTTACTAAGATAAATCCAATCTAAGTTTTCTTCTTTAAACTTTGCAAGTTTTTGGTGCTTATTAGCTATATTTCTATACTTTTCATTTGATTTTAGAATTCGTTCATGAACTTTTCATGTAACTTCTTGATATGCTTTGATTGTTCATCAGCATTACCGCTATAATGACGAGATACAAGAAGAGGTGCCAAGTCTGATAGGCTAATTGAATTACATCCATAAACATCTTCAAATTAATGAACTTCTACTAATCGTTTGGCTACAAGATCGATTATATGTAAACTCAGTCTATGGCAAATAAAGATCCCATTGACAAATATTTTTATCAACCAAACTTCGTAAAAGATTTTCTAAACTTCAATTTATTGCTTATGTTTGATTATCAGTTTGAGAATGATGAGATGAACTAAACTATAAGATAACACTAAGTTCTTTCAAAGAGTATACCAAATATGGCCAACAAATTTAAGATCACAATCAAAAGTAATCGTCTTAGGAACTCCATACAACTTTACAATTCCTTTAAAATAAAGATCAATTATATAAGATGCATCTACAATTTTAGAACATGAAATTAAATGGGTTATTTTAGAAAAATGGTTCACCATAACCACAATTGAATCCTTCTTC
Organism: Apostasia shenzhenica; assembly: GCA_002786265.1. Classification (NCBI taxonomy): domain Eukaryota; kingdom Viridiplantae; phylum Streptophyta; class Magnoliopsida; order Asparagales; family Orchidaceae; genus Apostasia; species Apostasia shenzhenica. The sequence goes on along the minus strand of KZ452995.1, from coordinate 255,581 downwards.
CATTGAGTTAAAGGAAGTCCCAAAATAAAATTAATACTGGCATCTTCCCTTGGAGTATTAGGAACTGGTAATGATATATAAAGACCAGTATTTTGCAAATACAATTTAGTAATGTGATATGTTCTATATTGCAAAATATAATTAGAGATATCTCATAACATGTACGACTAATAGAAATGTTCTTGAAAATATATTAAAGTCTTATATCTATCTCCCGAAAAGTCCACTCAACCCTATTTCATGAGCTTTTTTAATAACAATTTATCGTAAGGAGCAATTTAGTATACATAAATTAGGAAGTATTGAATTCAGAACCAAATCAATATAATATTGAATATTTCTCATTGGTGAAAGACACGGTGGAATCTTATTTGAAAATATATCACGAAATTTATTTAGCAATGATTTTAATATAAAATGAATGTCATGAATAATTTTATTTTTCACCATCACTTTAAACAGCCATGTTGTGTCTGTGTTGGACACACAGACACGCGGGGATATCGTGTCAGATACGTCATATGGCGCGTTCAAATAAAATAATATTAAAAAAATTAAAGAACAATTCTTTGACATACGAGTATACTTTAGGACACCTTAGGATACTTCTGGGATACTTCTGAGATACAGTATACTTTTGAAATATAAGGCACTTCTAAGACACAAATAAAATAAAATTGAATATATTTAATATTAATATTAAATTTATTTATTAATAATATACTTTTTTTAATATATTTTATAGATATATCTATTCCTTTTTAATTTTTTATTAATATTTAAAATTTTTATTATTATTAAAATTTTATCTAATAAAATTTAAAATCTATCGATTATTATTATTATTTAATATAAGTCAAAATTCTAAGATAACTATGCTAAATTAAATTTTTTCCTCTCTTGCTGCGCTTGATACTTATGAAAATAAATTAATTACAAAAAATTTGTACCTTCACCTTCATCTTTCTCTTATCCTCAAATTCAAAAACTATTATTTCCTTTTACTTTCATGCTCACAGTGATTATCCTAATAAGAAAAATTATATTTTCTTATTTTACCACCTATTTTGCAAACTAGTGAACCATAAATTTACATTCTAAATTTCCTCAATGTCTATAATATTTGTTCTTAAGTTCTCATCTTGATGCTATGAGATCTCAGTACTACTCATAAGTTATTTATACTTAAAAAATTTAAGTTTGTACTATATTTTGTGTATTTTTTAAGTAAGAATTATTAATTTTATTATTATTATTATATTTTGCGTGTCATGCCGTATCTATGTCCTATATTTTGAAAAATCACTGTATGTCGTATCTCATGTCTCTGTGTCATGTCCATGCTTTGTCGTATATAGTTAGAGAACTCTCTTTTCTTTTCAATATGAGACGATTCATTTATATATCCCTCCACCTAGAAGCTTGTCGGGCGCTGCTACTTATCCAAGTAATTATTCTGATTTACTCATATGAACATCAATCCGGTGATCACTCGATTCTCATCAGTCCCTAAATTGTCATAATGTGTATATTATTAACATGTTTAGATGACATTATGTTTTGATTAGATTAATATAGTTAAAATTTGAATGCTAGTTTTATATGTTTTGAGTATTTTAACTGAAACCGTTTAAATTTAGCTGTTTGGTTTGGTCTAGAATCTAACGGTTTGATCTAGAATCTAACGGTTTGGTTTAGAATCTAATGGTTTGGTGATAGTGTGATATTTTGAATATTTCAGTTAATTGGTATGAGTTTGATTTCACATGTTTGGAAACCAAACCAACTAAATTAACCGATTATTAAATAATTCACATTTAAATATGATTTTAGGATTGGGTCAGTTCAGTTATATTATAGTAGTTTTACAGTATTGACTTTGAATCTATTGAATTAATAGTATATATGTATATTTATGAGTTTTTATAGTATATTTTTATGTCAATTATTTAGTATTTTTGTTTGGTAGGGTAATTAGGATGAATTCTAACAACGGAGACTGTCTGAAAACTTGAAAAAATATTCATCATTTTTTATAAACAAATAAAATTTTTATTATGTAATTTTAATTATACTGTGATATTAAAGTAATGATGTGTGCAATTACTTCTGAATTCTTCTAGTTTTTTTATTAGTTTATTAATTTTGGTGATGCAATTGAGTTATATATTAAGTTAAATTACTTACTATGCTAAATTACTCTTATATTAAAGCTATTATCTAGATATTAATATAATAATATTTAATATTATTATAAGAAGATTAAAAAAAAAATTGAGATAAAAATATGATTTTAACCGAACCAAACCAAATCAATATTTATTTAGTTGGTTTAGTTTAGTTTATAATCTAATTTGGTTGGTCTGTTTTCAATAAATTTAAAACCAAATTTAATAAGTAATTTAACTTAATATATGACTCAATAAATTTAAAACCGAATTAACCAAGATAGGTTTGTTTGATGGACTAAACAAAATAGCCTTAATATAAGAGTAATTTAGCATAATAACTAGACCTGGGCACGGGCCCGGGGACCTGCCCGATCCGATCCGATCATTTTCATGATCGGGCTTGGGCATGATCATCGGGGCCCCGACCCGACCCGGCCCGATACTAAAGCTAACTTATAATTTTATAATTATGATTTTATGTTGTAGATTTGTAATAAAATTACAACAGCTAAATTTTTATATGGTATTTTATATGGTGCTTAAATGTTTATATTATTTCAAAATTCAAATTATATAGTAATATTGATATTTAGGATTTTTGGAGTTAAAGCTTGTTATAAAGAAAAGCATAATAATTTTTTTACTTTGAGAAGAGTTTACCATTCGGGTCGACCCGACCCGACCCGGCCCGAGGCCATGTTGGGCTTGGTCACGTAAATTGACCCGAATGTATATGTATGGGTATGATTTAACATACTCAATAGGTGACCCAGCCCGAGTTGACCCGACCCGAGCCCGGCCCGAGCCCGAAAGATGCCCAGGTCTAATAATAACTAATTTAACTTAATATATAACTTAATTGCATCACCAAAATAAACTAACAAAAAAACTGGAAAAATTCAGAAGCAATTGCACATATCATTACTTTAATATCACAATATAATCAAAATTACATAACAAAAATTTTATTTGTTTATAAAAAAATAATAAATATTTTTTCAAGTTTTCAGACAGTCTTCGTTGCAAGAATTCATCCTAATTACCCTACCTAAAAAAATACGAAATAATTAATATAAAAATATACTATGAAGACTCATAAATATACATATACACTATCACTTCAATAGATTCAAAGTCAATAGTACTGTAAAACTACTATAATATAATTGAACTGACACAATCCTAAAATCATATTTATATGTAGATTATTTAATAATCGGTTAATTTGGTAGGTTGGCTTTCCAAACATGTGAAATTGAACCCAAACCAATTAACTAAAATACTCAAAATATTAAACTATCACTAAACCATTAGATTCTAAACCAAGTCAAACCGCTAAATTTAAACGGTTCAGTTCGAATTTTCAGTTTAAACCATAGTTTGTACACCCCTACCAAGACCTATTGGAGATTAGTTTGCTTAATTTCCCTAAGATTCAAAGATAAATTTCTTTTTATGCGCGTAATATTTTGTATTTTTAATTTAGCACAATGAGAGGAAAATCTATCACATTAATTAATTCTGATATACGACAAATTTGGTTTAATCCATTGAAAAGCTGCTTGAATTATATTCCCGAATAAACTTAGAGCCAATCGATTAGGATAAGATTATTAGCTACTAGTTCTTGTCATATCATTGTCTTTTTCTTATCGTGCACCAGCTAGCTATGCGCAAAAGGGACACGTTTACGATTAATGTTTGGGCTGTCAAGCAGCTAGGCAAGCCTTACTATCTCCCACGCCGCCAAGCTGTTTCAGCATTAATGAGGGCTGCCTAACTTCGTCAAACTCTACATATTACTTTTTTATTATAAATAGCAATATTTATGATGAGAAGATGGTCACTCCTCGAAAGCTTAACCTGCTTTTTTGGTATGGAGAGAATGAGAGTTGAAAACCTTTAGTCGCTTTTTCATATTTTGCAAACATAATTAGCTAATCGACTATAAGTCATGATCCTCCTGTGGGATGAATAGTTTGATGGGCCTAATAGATGAATTAAGTTACATGATTAATAGATGTGTCTTCTTGAATGAAGTAATTTATGGTAAGGGTGGTAATTTTATGTAAAATTTGAATTTTGTACTTATTTAACACGATAAGAAATTAATTTGATGTTTTTTTGGCTCAAAATTAGCTAGGTCAAAAATAAATCAATTTAAATTATAATTAACTTTATATATTATTATTATATATATATATATTTTATATATAAATTTTTAAATATAAGAGAAATTTTTTGTAAATAAATTATGTTATAATAGTTTATATTAAAATAAGTAAGAATATATATATATATATATATATATATACACATAAAATTTAGGGAGATTTACACGCAAGGCATAAGATTTAATCTGTTAAAATTACATGTTTTACTAAAACTCTTAAAAAATTGCATTTTTATTTCATTATAACATATTTATTTACATTTCTTTCCAGATCTATTAATAATTTTTTATTATATTATATAATATAAGTCTTTAAATATTTAAAAGTGATAAAACTGAAAAGATATATGAATTTAAACTAATTTAAGTGAAACACATAATATTACAAAAAATTAAATGAGATATACGTAACTTTTAAAATATTTTGATAAAATACATAATTTCAATAGAGTTCATATTTTGTAATATGTAAATCCTCCAAGTTCAAATTTTAAAGTAAATTTATAATATTATATTTTAATTATAACTTGGCTTAATTGATTTAAAATTGGAAAAAATTTAATAGACTAAAATTAAACTCCACCCAAAATCAACCCGAATTGAAGCCAACTCTATTTTATGGAATGCCCTGCTGGCGCTTTGGATGTTAAATTCGTGAAATAGCAATAGCTTTCTAAAATTTAAAATTAAATGTGATTAATTAACTTGCTAAGAAATGTATTATTATTTATAATTATTTATATTTATCATCCCTTCAAAATAGCACGAAGTAATTCTGTAAATGTGAATCCAGAAATGTGCATGAGAGCGTGAAATCCTTCACATTATTATATAAATAATAAAAAGGCATGAAATATATATATATATATATATATGTATATAATTGTTGACATGTGGCTCCAGCGCTGCATCACAGTCATACGGGTGGCGCTCCATCTTGAAATTTGAGTGGGGATTGGAGCCTTCCAAACCTTGTGAGTGAGGATTGGAGCCTCCCAAACCTCGTGAGTGAGGATTGGAGCCTCCCAAACCTCGTGAGTGAGAATTGGAGCCTTCTAAACATCCTGCATGACTGATGTTTTCAACTCTCCTAGCCACATCGATGACAATGTTTCTTAGCTATACCTATCGCTGTCAGCGTGCTCTGGCCGCACCATTTCCAATATAGTATGCTTCTTCCAAACACGCAAACCAAGGGTCTGCATGCTCCAACCGCTGCAAGTTCTCATAAGGCGCGGACCCTAAGAAGACAAGCTTTTTACCCATTGGTTCCAGCCCCTCCAGTGGCCGACAAAGTAGCATGGGTCCAAGATTTGTTTGTCTTTTTCTTTCAGAAAACCAGAATAAAGCTGCACCATCTCCCACCTATAATTATTCTTGAACAAAGCTTCAAGAGGGGAGGAAAAAAACAGGAAGGACGGGCCCAGAAAGGGAGTGGATCCACTCGTTGTATTAGAGACCCAACTGAGGAGCTCTCTTTTTTTCCTTTCCATAAACATTGTATTAGCCTTCACGGCTACTTTTTTTCCATTAGTGAAACTTCTTCGCTGACCGCTCGGTGGACGTAGGGGATTTTCTCCCTGAACTACCTTAAATTGCTGTGTGTTCTTCTGGATGCCCCGAACTCTCTTTCTCCCTTGCCTCAACCATCAGGCTTACCTCTTTGCGCGCCGCCGTCTCCCGAAACTCTCTCTTTTTTTGGATTTCTTGGGATCCCTTACATCTCACGTCAACATCTTTTTGGTGCTTTCATTGAGACTCTGGGAAGATGGTGGCTAGAACGCGCAGAACCAACTCCGCAGCTCACAGCATGCACGCAGGAGAGCCATCTGTCAGGGCGCCGGGAGATGAAGCCTCCGCTTCTACGTCTCGGCATCGCACCAAATCTACTCCTTCCTCTAGGGGCACCCGCGTCTCAGAGCTATAGGGGATGCTGGCGAATCTCACCAACCTAGTCACTGGCCTCACAGCCTAACAGGTCATGATCCTTAGGCAGACCCAGCTAGTCTGCGCAGCAGTGCTTCCTCTTCTGTCGGTCGCGGTGGTGCCTTTCCTGCCGGTTGTTGCGGCTCCTGCTGCGCCGACTAAGGCGGTTCCTGCACCTCTTCTGTCGGTAGCGACGACTTCTGCTCTGTTCCCGCCGATTGCGGCGGTTCCGCACCTATCTTCATCGGTCGTAGCGACCCCAGCACTCTTCCAGCTGTTTGCGGCGGGCGCCCCTCCTCGTCTTCGGGAGCAGAGGGGGGCTCCCCTTACTTCGAGAGCTCCCTCTGCTCAGACCTCTAGCTCCTCCCGTCCTCCTAGTTAGGACTTTTCCCAACAGGGGACCCCTCAATATGGGCCTGAGGCCTTCTTTGGATCTCTTGACTTCGATGTCGCTTTCTCCAATGCCATCCGATAGGCGCCGGTCCCAAAAGATTTCAAACCGCCACGCTTGGAAGTCTATAAGGGCACCACATACCCTCGAGAGCACATCCAAGGATTTGAGGCAGCCCTCCATTACCGCCAAAGAGACGAGGTGACGAAGTGCCACCTCCTTGCCACCACGCTGAAAGGAGCTGCGTTCACCTGGTTCATTAAGCTTCCCAAAGTCTCTATCAGCTCCTACGAGCACATGAAACATGAACTAATCGCCCGCTTCATAGGACGAATCCACGTGGCTCTCTCCGATATGGTGCTAGCTAACATCCAGCAGGGAGAGACGGAGAGCCTACGAAGTTACACTGACCATTTCTTCGCCGCCGCGGCAGAAATGGAAGACGTTGACCCCTCCATCGCTATACACAATTACCACAGGAGGCTAATTAGAGGTGATCTATCTAAGTCTCTGCAGCTGGTGAAGCCCAAAAACTTTCATGTGCTAATGGCAAGGGTTAGCCAGTTCATGCTCCTAGAAGACGCAGAAAACGACGCACCTGATATTTCTGACCCTAGAATTTAGCAAAGGGTGAAAAGGAATTATTAAGACAGTGAACTTGTGAATCCAAGGGATGGAGAATAGGCATGATCCTCATCCACACATCGTCTATGATGTTTAACCCATTGGCTTGGTTCTCATTCCCTCCATCATGATTTCCTGCTAAAGCTTATTTGGATGCTTCATCCTATGATATTCTGAATTTCTTATTCCACTCATGGCATTACGAAATTTATTTCTGAAATTCATATATTCGGCATTCTGGCTTTTTGGAATTCATATTCTTATATATGTAATATTCATACTGAGGTATTATCTAAAGCACGACTAGCTCATCTTTTTCAAGCATCATGTGACAGGTATGAATATTCTAACCTCAAACTCTCAAAAATCGTACCCGAGGTTCCCGCGCTTCGTTCACGATGATTCACTATACTCACACTCCTACTTACGGAGGTCACCGGGCCTAGTTACGTCGGGCAGGCGGGGTCTCCTACCTACAAACGAAACTCTTCCATAAGCCCATCTAGCTAGCGGAAGGTCGAAAGGCCTGCTCGTAACCTTAGGGCAGTCCCTGCTATCTACTCATGATACAGGTCCCTCATATGCAGAGTGCCTTCGCTTCCCACTAAGATCTGCTCCAACGGAGGTCAGCCCATGCCTCAAGTACAAACATCAGCCATGATGTTTTAGACGATCAAGTCCTTTTGGCATTGGATCAGATAACTCCTCCTAGGCAGGACCTCTACTACTATTATCATTACTTCTTTTCTATATAGATATGCGAAAAGGAGTATGTCACTGATCTTCCTATAACAGAGTTGGCTTTTGGCTTGCTCGTCCATCCTCAGGATAAGCCCACTTATTCTGTTCTGTCATCTCTCTAACTTTGCTCTTTGCTCTTTCCTTGCAGGAATCATGGAGGCAAGAGTGCCAGCAAGAGGGCGCCACCCTGACTATCCATGCAGATCTCAGACAGCGCGTCCACCACTATCACGGTTTGCATGCTAGGACCCACATAAATATTCACTCCCCAGCATGCGAGGGGGCTAATGTTGACATGTGGCTCGCGTGGCGCTCCATCTTGAAACAACCTTTGAAGGAGGCTCCTAAACCTCGTGAGTGAGGATTAGAGCCTTCCAAACATCCTACATGATCGATGTTTCCAGCTCTCCCAGTCACATCGATGACGATATTTCTCAGCTATACCTATCGCTGTCAGCGTGCTCTGGCCGCACCATTTCCAATGCAGTATGCTTCTTCCAGACACGCAAACCAAAGGCCTGCATGCTCCAACTACTGCAAGTTCTCATAAGGCGCAGACCCCAAGAAGACAAGCTCTTCACTCATTGGTTCCAGCCCCTCCAATGGCCGACAAAGCAGCATGGGTCCAGGATTTGTTTATGTCCTTTCCTTCCGAAAAATAAGGATAAAGCTGCACTATCTCCCACTTATAAATATCCTTGAATAAAGCTTCAAGAGGGGAGGAAAAAAACAGGAAGGACGGGCCCAAAAAGGGGGTTGATTAACTCATTGTATTAGAGCCCCAACTGAGGAGTTCTCCTTTTTTCCTTTCTATAAACATTGTATTAGCCTTCACGGCTACTTTTTTTCCATTAGCGAAACTTCTTCGTTGACCGCTCGGTGGATGTAGGGAATTTCCTCCCTGAATTATCTTAAATTACTGTATGTTCTTCTGGATGCCTCGAACTCTCTCTCTCTCCCTTGAGCCTCAACCATTAGGCTTACCCCTCTGCGCGCCGCCGTCTCCCGGTATTCTCTCTTTTTTGATGTTTCTTGGGATCCCTTACATCTGATCATGTCAACAATAATATAAATAATATGTTTCATATGGTTAATGAGTAAACAAATAATTTTTAATTGTTTTAATTAAATTTAAATGATTTATTCATCAAACTTCGTACGTTGATTATATAAATGAGGATAGAGCCATACATTAAACGCATGAAGACGAGAAGATTAAGGCTTCTTAATCAATTAATGACATTAATTAACATAAATTAATTATGCATGGCAGCTTTCCATTAATTAAAGCGCCTTCGTCTTCTTCCTCATCAGCTCCTCCTTATCAGACCTTTCTCTTCAAACCCGGCCCATCCAGCACAGAAATTTCTGGCTGCTGGCCGAAGCTCGATAGTTGACTCGATAATAAACTCGATTATTGTTGATCAACAAACTCGAATCTAGCCCAAGTTATTCATTTATAAACGAATTGAGCTCGAATATGTTCATTTGCAAATGAATCGAGCTTAAATAAGAACATTATATACAAGGCCCGGCCCCAAGTATTGGCGGGAAATAGCTGAACGTTGGGCGCTCGAACCTAATAATCTCGGAGCAGGAGAAGTTATATAAACAGAGGGAGAAATCCAGATTTAGTTCTGTGGTTATATATGGAGTTCTGATTTGACGAAGGGATGGCAAGGTCAACGGAGCTGTCGTCTGTCAACGGCGGTCAACTCTCCATGTTGTTGCTCATTAAATCTTCTGTAAGTTTTCATGGCTTTCTCTTTCTTCGAAACTTGAGGTTTACAGCTATGATTAGAGAGGAAGGAGGAAGAAGAAGACTTCCGCTAGAGGAAATATAGTTCAACTCGTCGTCTTCAGCATCACAATCCTTCCTCTTCGCTCTGCTTTAATGGTTCATTTCGCAAAATCGCAGTTTTCGAGGTAAGTTCCCGGCGCCGGAGATGGAGAGCTGCATAACCCACTCTTCCTTTGCCAACGGCCGGGCGGGCCAATCGCCGGCGACGGAGAGGAAGAAGCGGAAACGGGGTTCGGCGAGGAAAGGTGTGTACGCCGGCGCAGAGGCGGAGAGCCAGCGGCTGTCGCATATCTCGGTGGAGCGGAATCGCCGGCGGCTGATGAACGAACATCTCGAAGCTCTAAGATCCCTCATGCCTTCCTCCTTCCTCCATCGCGTACGATCTCCTCCTTCCCCAATCCCCATTACGACCGCGCGCTTCAGTAATCACTTTCCAGGCTTGAAACAGGGGGACCAGGCGTCGGTCATCGCCGCAGCAATCGAGTTCGTGAAGCAGCTGGAGCAGACGCTCCTCTTGCTGAAGGCGGAGATGACCACCCGGACTGCGCCGGCCGGAGCTGGAGAAGAAACGTTGTCTCGGGCAGCCATGCTGGTCGACGGATTTCTTACATCACCGCAGCTCCGGCGAGGCGGAAGGGAGGTGGTCAACTTGGAGGCGTCGACGGTGGCGCAGGGGCACGTGAACCTGAAGGTGGCGGCTACGAGGCGGGCGGGGCAGGTGGCGACGGCAATTGCCGCCATGGACGAACTCCGGCTCACCGTTCTCCACCTCTGCATCACCTCGCTGGACGCCATTACCGTCCTCTACTCGTTCAACCTCAAGGTCAGTTTTTTCAACCTCTGGCAATCGAATCTTCCTCCCTCAAATCTGACCAGATCTGATCGATTCGCCTTGGGCAGATGGAGGAGGACTGCAGGCTGGGCTCGGCGGACGAGGTAGCTGCGGTAGTGCATCAGATCTTCTGCTCCGGGAAGAAAGCAGGGAAGGGAGATAAGAGAGAGTAAAACAGAGTTGGTGGAGGAGAGAGAGCGGATTTGCCGCAGAGGCACTGCAGGGTTGGTAATAGGATTTTCTCTCTTTTTTCTCTCCCTTCTAATTTTTTTTCTCTTTCTTCTATCAAAAAAAAAATTCTCTTTCATTTTTTTCTCTCAAAAAAACTTAATTATTTAGGTATTATATTAAATGCATTTATTTAAATTGGCTCAAATATTTATCAACCCAATTTGAATCTCACAATAAATTAATGTGAGAATTATATATATCACTCATAAATTTTTTTAATTAGATATTAATATATACTAATTTTATATTTTAAATATATAATTACAAATTCACTATATTTTTATCTCTTTAAATTAGAAAAAGTTAAATTTTTTCAATTTATTTTAGAGATTGTGTTTTGTAATTATGCATTAAAAATATTAATTAATATATATAATTTTCTAAATTAATTGAGAGTTACTTTGTAATATAAAATAGTAAGCAATCTTTCTTACATATACTTTAATATATTAATAAATATGTTATATAGTTAATATTTTTATTAAAAACATTCAAGATAATTGCATGGACCAAGAGTTTTATGCCAATTACTCTAAGTCTTTATTTGGTTGGAGGCTGTTTTGGTCATAATCACGGACAAAATAACCTCCAACGATTTTATTTTAAAAAAAAATTATTTTTTATCCATAATACATAACTATTAATATAAAAACTTCACTTTTCATTGCATTCTACACAAATTTTAAAACATTATACTTAATTTTTTATTTTTATTTTTAAATAAAATAGTTGAAGGTAATTTTAACCTTGGCCTGACCTCCAACCAAATAAAGCCTAAAAAGATGTCATGATAGTCTTTGATCATTTGATCTCTGGAAGAAATCAAAGTTAACATTTTTTTTTAATACAAATGAGATGGGGTTAAATACTATTTTTATTACTTGATGTGGTTTGGAAGAAATCAAATTGATCGTGGTCAGTTTGACTGATCCAACTATAAATCGACTATTACACCAGTCTGTTTGTCTATAAAATTGAAATAATGGTTTGACCATATTAGTTTAACGAAAAACAAGCCCAAGCATTGAACCGGTCGAACCGGTTAAGGTTCATGAATATATACGAGGAATAATCTTCACAAATGCTTGTTTTTTATTTTTTTATATTATCTAAAGTAATTTATTTGATTATTTGGATAAACTAATAGTCAAGTAAATGATGTTTTATTAATTAATGATTAAAATATTAATTTTTCTTTATTTTTTTTATTTACTGTTCTATTTTTAAAGTATTTTAGAATTATAAATATTTATAATATAATTATAGGATCATATAGTTTGAATTGATTTGATCATCGATTAAATTTTAGGTTCTATTTTGAAAACCTTGGGATTTTGTGCTACTAATTAACTTTCAATTTTCTCGGTCAAAATAATAATATAATTGAAAAGATAAATAAATGGTAAATTATATCCTGGTCTCTATTGTTTGGAATTATCACAATTGATCTTAATAGTTGTATTAATTGTAAATCGGACTTCAAGATCAGAAATCCATTACAAATGGATCCTACCATTGCTTGTTTGGTTCAAGGCTTAAAAGAGCTGAATTATTATGTTATTAATATTTTATATTCATTAAAAATTTCAATAATTTTATTTTAAATTACCTTTATTTCATATTTAATATAAATTTTAATATTTAAATATAACTTTATTTTAAATTTACACACCTATATTAATATTAAAATTAATTTATTTTAATCAAAGTTATAAATTAATATATTTTTTCTCCCTTAACCAAAATAATCCTCTAAATAAACAGGCCCTTTTACAGTGCCACTATTTAAAATTAGGATAATTACCTACATGCCACATAATTTAGTTTTATTTATGACTTGCCCATTTATTCTTAATTAATTACACTATGCACACTCAAAACATTACAAAATCTTACATACACACATTTGAGTTAAAACTTAATCAAAATCTATTTGAAAAAAATATTCTGTTAATAAATCATTAAAATTATATTTTTACTCTTAATATTATATAATTTTTTCTTCCTCAATACCACACTAAAGCGCTGATTTATCCTAAAATCAATTCACGTCGCGGATGTCTTCTTCCTTTGCCACCACCTAAACATTAAGGTTTTAGGATTTTCACTCAAAATATATTTAAATATCCTTAAAATAATATGATGAACGACTCAGATTTTTTGTAATTTAATTATAGTTAGATTATTGAAAAATTATGATTACTCATTATAATAGAAATAAGTTAAAATGTGTGTATATAAGATTTTATAATATTTTGAGTGTGCATAGCGTAATTAACTAAGAATGGAATCAATGGATGGATAAGGCATAAATAAAATTAAATTGTGTGACATGTAGGTAATTTTTCCTTTAAAATTTGTTTTTATCAATGAAATCTGATCTCAAGGACTTAGATAAATTTATTCATAATTAACCTTGATGTTCTCTTGAAAATCACTTGCTTAATTTTAATATTTAATTTAAGGAGAAAATTATTTGATATTATTTAAATGTTTATATTATCGAACTATTTATGTTACCTCTAAATATTTGTTTGCCTAGTCTTCAATATCGAAAGGGAGAAAAATGTTTGATAGAGGCTGAGATGATTTTGAAGGAAGAAAATTAACTGGTTCACATTGTGGGCATACAAGAGAAAATTAGGGGGAAAAAAACAACGAAAGCAACTTGTGATCATGCACAGATTTAACCAACTTTGGGGCAACTCTCCTAAGTCTACTGCTAACTCAACACAAGGTTTCGCCAATCAAGGAAAGGATATGTCGGAGAAAATTTGTAGTTATAGAACGCGAGGAATCTCTCAAGAGTACAAGAAAAGCGCTAAGGAGAAGCAAAATTAGATATCAATATCCATGGCAACACTTTCTAAGTAGTTGCAAAAAAGCTATTGCGATTACCTTCTTTTAGTGAAAACAATTACGTACATTCAGTATTTTCAACATATTTTTTATCGTTCTAATTGTAATATTCTGTGACACAAATATCAAAATATTGTTTTAGGGAACTATGTGACTTGAATACTTTCTTAGAAGTTACTCATTTCAATATTACTCTGGCTTACGCATACTTAACTTCAAAGTTTTTCATCATCTGCTATTTTACTCGAAAATGTGTCTCTATTATTTGAAATTACACATTATTTATTTATATAGCTCACAAGAAACTCTTTTTATTTTTGATGTGAGACGATTTATTCTTATGCCTCTCAATCTAGAAGCCTGCCAGGAGCTGCTCCTTACCCGGCGATTCCGATTGATCAATTATATGAACGGCACCCCAGCAATCAATCCTCACTATTTTTTGAAGGCTAAACTTAGTCCAAAAGTTTCTCAAATCTTCAACTACTTTACATCCGACATAAAACTCAATATTAGAAATTTAGCTACATTATGAGTTTGAGAAAGATTAAAGAGAGCTATAATTGGCAAACATAACATCATATGCATACATTTCAGTATACTCTTCAGCAAAATAACACGTTAATATAAGTTTTAATTAAAATTACATCATTCAAACACGCATAATTAAGTTTTTTTTTTGATCAAATTATCACATAATTAAGTTTGCAGCACTTCAAAACAATCAACTCCAAAAAGCAAGGAATAACGAAGCTTTCAGAGCATCCAACCAAGCATGAAGCTATTATTCTGATCTCCATCGTTAGACCTCGGCATGGCTGCTTCTGGAGGAACAAACTGGTGATACCTGAAATATTTCAAATCAATTCATATTTTTTACCAACAGTATTCCAGTTAACGTTTGATCGAATAGGATTAACAAAATCGATGTAAATGCAAATGTAAATATAGCGATAAGGCGAATAAGCTTGTCGTACGTGATGGGGCGTGTTGACACATCAAATTTATCGTGAGCCATAACCTAAGCTTAAGCTTTTAGGTAAGTTGGTGATTAGCTAGAGATTTAACACGTATCAAAGTTTGGCTTAACTCACCTTTTAAACGTATTCGCGCTTTCATGTTAGAAACAAATATGCTATATCTACTTGAAACCACACATAAATAAACATATGTGCATGCATGCATGCATATATATTATATAATATATAAATATATATATATATATATATATATATATTATATATAATATATATCGATTGACCTGATGTTTAAATTTCATTTGAAAGATTGTGCTTGAATCAGAATAAATTATACCGACCCTATGTGCAGGGAAGGATCACATTCCATTGCAGTGGAATGAGAAAGATGTAGTTGAAAAGCATGGTGATCTTCAGGCACAGCCTCTGGCTCCCAGGGTCCTTGCATAAGCCTGAGAGAGCCTCCCCCAGCCTCAAGCTGCAAAATTAATTACAAAAATTTAACAAATCTCTTTCATCAATATTTATCATTATAATATTTAATCATTAGTCCTATTTCAATTATTCGAGTGCTTATAAATCTTTCAGTTGTTTTGTACTTCTGGTAATAATTGGTCTCTCTCGTGCAAGCATGCATTGTAAAAGATAGTTCATTCCAAAGTCAAACTATTGAAAAAATCGGACAAAATGTTCCAAGAAAGAGATCATTTGATTTAGTAATGGCAAGTGCGAAGTTCAGTTACTTCTCTCGCTAGCCTTAAAACTATGTTGCAGGCATATATATTACTAGATCATATTTTAAAGTTCTTTGTGTCACGTTGGTTTTGTAAACTCATACATATAATGAAATGTAAACAGTATAACTGACTATTAATTTGACGAATGTTGCTATTTTAAGTTATTTTTGTTGAGAAAGAGACATGTTCTCTCTCATAGTTTTTTGCTAAACATATATATATATATATATACTTAAAATGAATATAATTTGATGTATTTTTGGACTTATCATTAGTATTAATCTAAAGGCCTAAGCACATATTCAGAAATATTAATTATTGGTTCATTCAGATTATTATAGATAAGCTCCAATCAAATTATTCTAGATTGCATGTGAATTATTTTTGACATTTTAGATTATTTTTTTTTATTACATTTGTAGGTCTTTTTAGACTATTTATCAGCAATATGTTTTGTTATAAAATTGTGTGTTTTGTGAGTATATATGAATAGAAAGTCTGCACAAGTAGGAAAAGGGAGAGAAATTAATTTGAGTGAATTATGCTTCAATTAATGCAAACATTAAGATTTTAAAATAAAATCCAATTTTATTATTCAAGAGACATTTCTTATGTCGCAGATTAAATGTGATATTCAATATTACATTCCCCAAAATTGTTGGTGAACTGAAATTAACTAATGAAAATGAAACCTGAAGCTCCTTGAAACCCAAAACGAATTAAATATTAAATGAGAGTATTTGATATATAACGTACATAATATTTAGTAAATATTATAAATTTTACACTTTCTTAAAAAAATTACAAACATGTAGAGAATTTTAATTATAAATTGGTTCACAACATCTTCGGTTGAGATAAAATATTTTAGAAATTTTTACATACCATACAAATTTTCATATATTACATCATACACACTTTCTTCACAAAAATTAACTGCTCCATAGCATAAATTTTGTAAAGAAAGTGTGTAGTGTAATATTAGAAAATTTGTATGGCATATATGTAAATGTCCCATATTTTATTTATAAATTCTAATCAACTATAACATAAGATATTCTAGCTCTCATGATGAATTGGATTGAATCATCCAATTTAGCTAATTAACTTTTGCTAGTTTTGAATTACCATCAATTCAAATTAATAGTTAGATAATGTCATTATTTTGAATGATCACATTTTTCATCATAGAACAACAGTTAAGATATAAAATTTCTAACTATATATAGTTAAAACAAGGATCGAATTTGGGCAAGATACTGCGATGATAGCATATGAAATGTGCACACAAAGTATAATTTAAAATTAGAGTACGTTATAAGTTTTATAATTTTTAAGAATTGAACGTAAAATTTATATTGTTCATTAAAAGTACTGATATTGTATATATAACAACAATAAACTAAGCTTTTATCCCACTAGGTGAGTTAGCTATATGAATTCTAGTTTTCATTATACTCTATTAAATAATAAATCTTCTTTTAACTTCAAATATATATATAACATCATTCCTTATTTTTTTTAGCTTTCCTTTACCTATCTTTAGGTGAGTAATATTTAATAATCTATTTTTTTACTAAATTTTTTATCAGCCTACGAATTATATGTTTAAATTATCTAAATTTATTCTTTCTAAGTTTATTTTTAATTAAGGCAACTACAACTTTTTTATGAATATACTCATTTCTCATCTTATCATTTAGACCTCGTTTGGTTTAAGTTTTTTTTAGACAATTTTTTTTTTAAGTTTAATAGGAGAGAAATGTATTTTAATATTAAAAAGTATATAAAATGTGAAATACTCTCAATTCTAATATTTGTATTTATATTAGATGTAAAATAAAGTTAATTTTTATAGTTGAAATTTGTGTTAGGCAAAAAAATTGCCTCGAACCAAACGAGGCCTTGGTGTATATATACCCGCTTATTTATCTTAGTATTTTTATTTCTGTAATACTTATCTTATTTGTATGTTTCTGTTTTATAGGCCAACATTCAATACTACATAACATCGCTGGCTTACAACTATTTCATAAACTTTACTTTTAAATCTAAATAATTTTTTTATCACACAATATGTCAGATATATTCTTCCACTTTATGCATTCTATTTAGATCTTACTAATAATATTACTATCTATTTTACTGTTACTTTATATGATTGGTCCAAGATATGTAAATTGCTCGCTCTAGTCGGTAACTTGATACTGTATATATAATTACTGAAAACAAATTTTGTTTAAAACCATTGTCATTTGCTAGATGATTTGACAAAACATTTATGCAACCTGTTAAATTAAACAAAGGATTCATGTAGCCAGATGTTGTTGTTAAAATAAATTTATAAGTTTAATAATATATGTATATATATGTATATATATATATATATATATATATATATACTATTATATAATCAATAAAAAGCTTAAATAACTAAGTGTTGATACTGCAGTTTTAAATTATACGCCTTCATTTTGAGCTGCTTATTGATCTCTCCAAGCTGACGTTCCTGCCAATTAAATTAACATAAAAAACAGTAAATTATTGTTAATTAATATCTGGATATCTTAGTCCAGCAAATTTTATTCAAAATATCCAAATAAATCGATCTCGTAAATTATCTGTATCAATTTTACTCAAATAACCATTTATTCAATAATATTGCAGGCAGTACCTAAAATCTTAATAATTGCTAGCATGAAGGGGTTGGTGGATAAAGGTCAACAAATTCTTGAGAAGCAGAGGCAAAAATCTTCTCGAAACATGTAAGAAGGTTAGCACGAAACCAGAAAGCACAAGTGATTTATGTATCGTGTGACAAAATTCAAATCTTCACTATAAAGACAATTAAGAGAATTGATTTGTTAGGGAGTAATACTTCATAACTCGAAGAGCCTAGCGATCAGGCCACTATGCACGCGCATGTGTCTCTCTGTGTGTGTGTATTAACACCTCAATCAGTTGTTGATTCTCTGATGTGAGATAATTCTTATATGTGTTCAGTTCAACAATCTACATACCTTTCATATATATGAGAATACATATACATTTATACAACCTCTAATGTGCGACTTTGTAACTTCATTGAATGCATGTCACTGGCCCCCTCTTAATCACCTTCCGCTATGAGAGTCTTGCTGTTAAATTTAATACTAGGAGCCAGTTTGTTTGTAAGGTTTAAATTTAATAAGGTTAAAATTAAACTTGAATAGAGATATTTTTTATTGAAGATTATGAATGATGTAAAATAAAGTTAGTTATTATGGTAAGGTAAGTGAGGAATGTGATATAAAGTTAGTTATTATGTTAGATAAGTTAGTTATTATTTAGTAATGTGTGTAGGATGTGAAATAAAATTAATTTCTAATATTAAATTTTATGTGTTATATGATATACTTGTTTAAAATTAAATCAGATTAATTAATTTTGAACTACCAAATAAACAGGAGCTAAAGGCTATCAGTAAGGTCACATCTTGTACAGTAGCATGTCAAATTATTGTCAATTATATATCAAATGTGGGATATCTCTCATCATGTGCCGCACTTCAGTAGTACTAAGTTCTTGAGAACTTCAGAGTGGTACAACATACAAATGTTCATGTACAGGATAGTAGAATGCATGCATGATTAATTTATATTCACAAACATATTTTTTGAACTCTTATTGAACAAGTCGGCTTATAATTGTTGCTCCCCTTATAAATAAGGTAACTTATGTCTCTCCATGTCAAATGATTCAAGTAGATGATCAAAGTCACCTTAATTTCTGCACTTCCTAACTTCTTCATACCTAAGAGGTGTTGTATTGGTGCCATTTATACGCAATCATTAGGTTGCTCTCCCTTCTAAGGATAACCTTGTACAGGTGTCAGTTTTAAATGCAACACAACCTAGCAAACATGTAAGAACACCTTGAGTTCAAGGAATTCCTTCTAAATACTTTTTTTTTTTGATGAGGAATGCACACCTTCATGAATAGTTGGTGCATCAAGGAACACCATCATGAACACTTCTTTGAGTAATACCTTTATGAATAACTCTTCGTGGGACAACATATTCTCGAGCAATCTTCTGAGAACAACTTCTTAAACAACTCTTCGAGGAACTGAGCCCTTCTTGAAGACTCTTTTCGAGAATCATTAATTGGAAAGACTCATTCTTAAAGGAAGAATTTCTCGAACACTTTCTCTCATTACTCCTTCAACTTATAAATGGCTCTTCCTCCTCATAATGAGGGGATAAGCTCAACATGTTCAATTCCCCTCTCTATTTTTGAATATTCTATTTGAATCTCAAATACATAAACACAACTCAAATCTCATTTTTAAGCTGACTTGTGTTTATATATGTACTTAGTGGACAAGATTGATGTATTTTGATTATCTTGCACATGATTAAGTAACAATAGGGAAGGGGTATGCCCCTCCCTTGTAACTTTTACAACTCTCTTGCAAAGGAAGGATATTACTTATTGTACACCATGAGCTTTTCTTTTACTTAAATTCGTGGCATAGGCCGCATTAATTTTCAAAAGAAAATGAACAAGATGTAATTATACACAAGAGAATTTGGGGTACATAGAGCATACAATTTAACAAGAATTATGGAATTGATATGATACATGTAATATTAAAAAATGGAACCACGTAAGTAATTCAATTGTTCTATGGGATTATTGAATTTTTATAAAAAGAAATGTGGTAGAATATATATTTAAAGTCAAAGTTTAATAAAATGTAAAAAGTCAACAAATTAAATAATTAGGAGACCTTTTTACGAAGCTCTTCCATTTGATCCAGCATTATTTGAGTCTGTGCAAAACAACCAACAGTGAAAAGTTCATAATTAATGCAAAAATTAAAGGTCATAAAATAAATTCCTTTTCTTGCTGAAATTAATCTATCAATTCATGAACAAATCCATTAGAGAGGGGCCAAAAAGCTGAATCTATTCTCTCCTTCTCCATTTCGACCCTCTCCAATCAATTTGTAATATCATGAGAATGATGGCATAAAAGCAAAAAAAACTTTGAATTAGGTTGATAGAATTCAGATATAGAGCAATTAAAATTCAACGTTAAATTCATATTTTGGGCTGTACATAATAATTAAACAGTTAAAATGATTACTTTGTTGCAAATGATTTGCTGTAGATCAATTTTGATGGCTCAATACATGGCAATGGAGTTGTAGGTACCAAAAGTGTCATTAAAAATCATGATGGAGAAGTCATACGAGTGGGAGGAAAGTGAATTCCCTCAAACTTGGTCACCATGGTTGAGATGAGAGCAGCTTTGTAAGGGGTAAAAAGAACGTTTGACTTTGTAGGAGAAGCCCGACATATTTAGATTAAGGAAGACTCTATGGAGATACTTCAACAGCTCACACAGTGGTTGGACCAATATCAAAACAATTGACCATAATAATGAGGAGGGAACATACAGCTGGCCAAACTACTTGACTTAGCCAAATTAGATGCCTGCAATAGTAGCTCCTTTCGATCGACTTCATAGAACTATTCAATCAACACAAGGGAGGAGCATCCACCGAAGAAAATTGCACAGTGTTGGACCATCCATCATACATCAGACCATCCGATCCACGAAAGGGAGAAAGGGATGATGGACATCCAGTGTATCTACACCTTTGTTAATTTTTGTCCTTATAAATTTATACATGTAACTAGAAATATAAATAGTATAGCAGATTTTGTAGCTCATTTAGCAATACTAGGTAAGTTTGTGTAGGATAAAAGCATGTTGGCCTCTTCCTGACGATTTTTATATCATCTTCAAAGGGAATGTTGATCAATGTACCTTTTACTATATTTTGAGTTAGTTTAATGCTATTAGCTTAGACCAACTGTCAATAAAAAATGATTATATGTATGTATATATGTATGGATATATGTAAATATTTCATTTGTAATCTTAATGAAAAGGTGCAGTGATTAACATATTGCAATTGTATGTTCCTAATTGTATGATTATTTAATCTGAGTCTTACATTATGTGCGTTATGTAGACCTTTCAGGCAGCAACCACCCTCATTGATCTAGAGTTTATGGACAACAAACCTTTCCACTATTTTGAACTCCTATTGGGTAAGTGCATGATTTCTTTAGATTAATGACCGTCGTCTCTCTATAATTAAAAATTATTATACATCACAATGAATTTTTTGTTTGGCAATCTCCATGTTAGAGTGAATCTGTATGTTTACATCACTATTTGCATTATACTCACAAGACATTAATCCACGGTTTCATTGCATATGTCACATACTTTTAACATGTTTATTAGAGATTGCAAACTTTCTCTGAGCAATACATGAGACTAATTCTCTTTGATCAACATGATGGCTCCATTTAGCAAATTAAAGATTAAAAAATATATATATGCTGAATTTCACGTTACAAAGCGTGAATGCATGGATGTGTTAGAATATAAAATTATTCTGAAGTATAACCTACAATCTTAAGCTTTTAGGTTTGTCGCTAACCAGAGATATAACAATTAAATTTGAAATCAGCCCTACTCATTATGGTTTGTTTCTTTCTTTGTCTAGGGTTTATTTGCAGAAATTGTGACTGCAGGCTATAATATTATACATTTTTTCGAACTAGTAATAGAAACTTGTTCTATTACAATCGATAATTTTGCCCTCAAAAACATGGAAATTGTAGCACTGAAAAGGGAGAAGATCTAGTAAGCCATATGGGGAAGGAGAGATAAAAGATGAGCTGTAGGCTATCTGATACATGCAAATTAAGTAATTAAAAGCTAAGTACGTAATATCATTAACTTCTTTCAGAATTAATGTAGACCAAATAATAATAACAAGATTCAAACAATTAATTTGAATTAAAAACAACACAAACTTTGCAACTACCTTCCTTTGCCTGGCTTGCGACAAAGCAGATTCAAGTTGGCGTTCCAGCTGCTGCAACTCCTTCACACTCAACGGCCCAAGATCTTCCCCAAGCAAATGCCTACAAGAAAGTTTTATATTTCCATTATTTAACTTATAAAACACATTTGCTTGATTCACTATATATACATACATATGTATATTATTCGAGTTTTAACTTAACGGGACACACCTGTGGGAGCGCTGCAGCGACTCAAACTTTGCCTTCAACTTCGTGACTTCTTGATACCAGTTCTAGTACATAAAAGATTGAATCACTGTTGATGTTAATAACATGACCAGCTTGAATCACTTATGCTTAGAAAGAGTGTTACTTCAAATAGAACTGAATGGATGATCAGAAGTTAAATTCATTTAAATGACACCAAAAATATATAAAATGCCAAAAATATGGATGGCCAGAATTCATCTGATCTTAGATTAATTAATCCAAAGGACAACAATATTTCTAGATAAATTTAACTCGAATCAATTGGTAAGATATGTGTATTTCTCTCTATCCATAATATTTTTTTTCAAATTAGAAATAAAGTTGAGATGCAAGTTGAATGATACATATGTTGAACTGGAGTATAAAAAAATACAAAATAATGAATAGTTTTTATTAATTATTTGCCATAAATTCTAATTTAATCAACATGATCAATGAATATTAGTGAAATAAATGAAATGTATGCTTAATTAATTAATATGATAAGATGTAGGGGGGTTGAGAATGTAATTGCCTGTGTGTCACGAGCAACGACATTATTGGTAGCTTGGGAATTATAACAGCAACTTTGGTACCGTTCAAGGGTTTTGCTCGTACTGCAACAAAAAAAAAATTGTCATAACTTATGGGATCATCAATATAATTAAACTTTTTAAAGAACATAAATATATATTGCAAAATATTTTGTTCTGACATATAGCAAATTAATTAATTAAG
The DNA here is from genome assembly GCA_002786265.1 of Apostasia shenzhenica. Classification (NCBI taxonomy): domain Eukaryota; kingdom Viridiplantae; phylum Streptophyta; class Magnoliopsida; order Asparagales; family Orchidaceae; genus Apostasia; species Apostasia shenzhenica. The sequence goes on along the minus strand of KZ452995.1, from coordinate 232,259 downwards.
ATCAGGCCTTTAATTTTCTTTTGAAAAAAATATGAAAACCAGATTATAACAACTGAATTTGCTTTGTTATAGGTCATCAAAAGTTTGCTCTACCGAAGCCTTTAAGAGACCTGAGCCCACATGCAGTTTGAAGAATTGGAATCCCATCAAACCATGTGGCTAGCTTGCTATGTTAATTATGATCACATATTGGATCAAAGACAACCAAACTTAACGGCTTTGTGAAATTGAGCGGTGAGGCGGGAGTAGGAGGAATGATGAAAGACCACCACGTCGCCCTCCTTAGAGTAGTTAGCACTAGAATACTCTTCACTCGCTTGTTAGTTCCACGGAGACAAGAGGAGCATGAGAGGCAATTAACTAGATCTATCAACTCACGAGTGGGTAGGCAAGGCAGAGGGGATTAATTGGCCTGAGGGCGAGTCTACACTAGTGATCATAGACATCCTTCATGCAATCAGTGGGGACTCGTGTGGCAAATCTTTTGTTGACACTTTTGACATTTTTAATTTTGCCTTCAAGGCTTTAAGATATCATACTCATGTTTACAAAGCCGCCAACACATCAGCTATTTATATAGCTTCTCTTTCTTTTTTGATGATATCGTGTGGGAGAGGGGTATGTCCCTACCATCAAAATTTTCCTACATTTGTCTTTAAAAAAAATCAAATTATATAAAGTGAGTTATTACGTAGAAAATAGTGTTCATAAATTAGTGCAATGGATATGCAAATGTAAAATTAGTCAAGTGATTATAATATAATGTATGCATGCATTAGCTACAATTAATAGCCAATAACGGATATGCAGCGTAGCCTAAATTTATCATCGAATTATATAGAAGCTCCTGTACACATAAAGATGTTAGTGGTCCGAATAACGACATTAAAAAGTGGGAGAGAAAAAGCAAAATGACTTAGAATGTGATAATTAGACATGAGTAACTTGATTCACTTCTGACCTATATAAAGTACAGGTGTGCAAGCCAAAGAACATATTTAAATTAAATCTATCTAGGGCGCCCTAGCTTGAAATTTAATTGTTTAAGAATCCCGTTTTATCTATGATTCACAATTAATGCTATATATATATATATATATATTAATTTCCCTCTAATTGTTAATAACATAAAATGACAGATTTAGTAAAACATTAAGCATATTAATTATATGTGGCCTAATTTTTTATCTTCTTGAAGTATCTTCAAAATTATTGTACCTTATAACATTAAAATAAAAAAAAACATTTTGAATCATATATAGCTTATATTTGATCAGCTATATGACTCACAGAGTAATTAATAATTATTTGGCATAATATTTTACAAATGTCCCATGATAAAATTAGTTCCAATATTGTTAATTAACATTTTTCAAGGATGCTTTACCACAATGAATCTAGAATGTCAAATATTTCAACTATATACCTTTGTAAAAAACAATGTTTTTCAGATGAAATAACTGCACTTAAAATACTTTGCTTTACATAAATTTAACTATTAAAATAAATGAAAATATTTTTCAATAGTAAATATTAATGATTGTAGAGAATCAGCTCAAACATTAATGAAAATTCCCTTAAAAAAATAAAGTACTAATTTTTTTTCACCAATACCCTTAGATATATAGTTACTTATTTAATATCCATATATTGCATTTCTTACTAGCATATATATCATAACTAGACAAGTATATATAGTAGCTAGTGTGACATATATATATATATATATATCTTAATTAATTGCTTAATCAAGTACATGAGTACTAGTCTTAATTCTACATCTTCAAAGCAAGATATTTAAATTTATATATAAAGACTTCAAAAATATTTATTAGGGCCTATTTGTTTATAAAATTTAATTTTAATAAGATTAAAATTAAACTTATATGAAGATTTTTTTATTGAAAATTATGAATGATGCAAAATAAAGTCAGTTATCATATTGAGATATGTGTGAGATGTGAAATAAGTTAATTATTATTTTAATATATATGTAAGATGTGAAATAAAATTAATTTTTTACTTTAAATTATGTATATAATATGAAATATAGTTAATTTTTAATATTAAATTTTATGTGTATATAATATGACATATCAGGTTAAAATTAACTAAGTTAATTTTAAACTACTGGTTAAACAAACAGAGCTTTAATGATTCTAGCGCAACATATTATGTGAACTAGCACCATCTTTAACTGTTAAAAAACACCATATTTCTGAAATTCATTCAGGATAAATTAATGAACACCAAATATTTTGAAATTCATGATCATTTATTTCCTCGTCAAATTTTTTAAGATCATCGGTGCATGCATGATCTACCAAAATTACACTCTTAATTACCTATCAGGCATACTAAATTAATGATAAATATTCAGATCATGAAAAATTCAATTTGCTGTTCACATAAATATTCTTTTTTGAGATATACTCTATGGTTCTATAACATACTTTCTAAGGGCCAGGGTTTCACAGTTCGTTACATATTTTTGTAGCAGGTAAGAAATTATAAAGAAAAAACTAAATATATGCATAGCTGTTTAATTTCTTCTTCATTAATTAGAACATATATAAGAAAAATATTCAGCTTTAATATATGCTTGTAACTTAGTTAATTAATTTAGGGCTGAAAGAAAGTTATTAATTATGCATTTATGTTTAAAGAGTACAAAATTAAGTCTTAAAATGGATAAAGAGAAGTACTGCTAAGCCTTGAAATCATTTGTTCTTCAGATCGAACAAAGCTCAAAGCTAGCATTAATTAGACTGGATCCCAAAATGGAAAAAAAATCCAAGGGAAAAATCTTGTCATGAGTTAATAGGTGATCAGATATTAGGCTCAAATATCAAAACAATATTGCTGATATAATTATAAGATTTCACTTCAATATTCTCCTTCTTTATTTGTTCAAGCATCTTCCCTCTCTCCTCAATCCAAGAAATTTTCATAAACGGAAAGAGAATGGAGCTTCAACATAAGATTACCCTTCAGACCCATAAAAAACCCACCTTTCCTCCTCCATGAAACTACATTCTTCAGTAAATTAAAGAAGGAAGCTCGGCAAAGATGCTACCTTTTGCAGCAAAAGGGAAGCGTTGAATCGGGTCAAAGGGGGAGCTCTTTCACCAGAGAGGAAATGGAGAAGGAGAACCCTAGATTTCAGTCCAGATCCAGTAAAAAAGCTCTCACCTTGCCGAACAAAGGCCGTGGCCGGAGAAGAAAGCAGAAACGAATATAACGCAAACGAGGGATAGCTTCTCCTTCTCCTCTCCCTCTTTTTTATAAGTGGAAAGAACAGTTTTTTCCTTTCAGAAAGCCGTACCGCGAGCTACCTCTGAAGAAAAGCTAGGGTTTTGCCGTCCCAAGCGTGAAAGATGATGAGATGGAAACGAGAAGCCGCCCAAAAGCAGCGATGAAATATACTAAAAACAACACAATAAACCCCTGCTGAAGAGATCTATAGCTTTAAATCATGCCTCTTTATCACTTACCGTCATTCAATAAACACACATACACGCACGCCCAGAGAGAGAGAGAGGGAGTTCATATACCCAGCGCTGCCGAACTCGTATAGCTTGCCGCGGCTGGAGAAGACGATGAGGGCGACCTCGGCGTCGCAGAGAACGGAGAGCTCGTAGGCCTTCTTGAGGAGGCCGTTTCTCCGCTTGGAGAAGGTGACCTGGCGGTTGATCTTGTTCTCGATCCGCTTGAGCTCCACTCTTCCTCTGCCCATCTTCAACCTCTGTCGCTCTTTCTCTCTCTCTCTCTCTCTCTGGCTGGCTACCGCTCATGAATGATACTAATAGGAGGAAGGGAAGAGATCATCAGGAATATTATCTTTTTCAGCTCTGCCCATTTATTTCCTTTCTTCTTCTTTTTTCCCATACATGTCCATAAAGTCTCTTTCTTTGATCAAAGATCTTAATTTTCGACAAGAAATGGAGAAGAAGACGAGCTGGGCCTCCTCTTCTTCAAGTTTTTCTGATAATTCCCTCCGCTAAATACGGAAACTAAGCTTAATGGCCACCTCCACAGAGCCAGCCCTCCAGCTCCTACCAAAAAAAAATGCATCTTTTTAACCTTTTCAGGATAAATTACACAATGGTCTCTGATATCTTGGCAGTTTCTAGTTGGCTTCTTGTTGATATATATTTCCTCAAGCTAGCTCTCTCTCTCTCTCTCTCTGATTCTTTTGCCCCTAAACACCATATTCTCCCCACCCCAATTGGGAAATGTGGTGTTGTGGATTCGAACTGAGACACTCTGATTCCAATTAAGTTCCCTCCTCACCGGGCTAGGAGAAACTCCACCCCAAACTAACTAGCTCTCTGATTCGTCAATTCTACCTAATCTCTCAAATTAGTTTGGCTTTTCAATTGGTCCTAAAAAATATCAAAAACATGAAGCTTTTGACAAATATTATTTAAATATGCATTCACTGTCCCATGTTTATGTTTTAAATGGTTTGCTTTAATTCTTAATTAAGCTTGATTTAATTACACATAATTTTCTTTCATGTAGACTTAATAGTTTGTAGAGAAAAATATTCACAATATGATATAAAGAATGGTATATATTTTCGTATATATTAATCAACGATAGGGTAATGGAAGTGATCATATTCATAGGTAGGGCTATAAATGAACTAAGCTAGCTTATAACAAGTACTTATTTTATACTCAGTTCCATAATTAGGGGTCATTTATATTAGTTCGTCAAGCTTATTTTATGAAAAATTCTAGAGGCATATGATAATTTGTTTGATTAATAATATTTTTAATATTATAATATCATGATTTTAAATATTACTAAATATCATATTGAGTTCATGCAAGCATTATATATATTATTATTGGGGTTTTCTTCTTCATTTAATTCAAATTAATGGTTGGTGAATTTTTTATAATTGAGCTTAATTATCAAGCTAGATACGAGATTATTTACATGGCTCGATATATGTACATAATATTAAATAATTCAAAGTAAAGATATTGTTCGCTTTAGGGGCAAATCCACGTGGTACTTTGGAGGTGCATTTGCACTCTATTATTGTAAATTAATTAATTATTAATTTTATATTATATTCAATCATTGCACTCCCATTACTCTTCTTTTGCTGCACAATTAAGGCTCTTTTTGAATTTCAAAACACTAGTCCCCTTAAGCTCTCATTGCCTCCATCTAGCCTCCTTTGTCGAGCTAACATCTCATTTGGCGATATCTATTTGAACAATTATATATATATATATATTTGATCTACAAAACAACAGTAACTTTAATCATTGAAAAGAATCAGTAGCTTTGTTAAAAAATTTGTGAAAATAAATTTATCCATTAATCTATTTACTTATAAAGTTGACTTTAACTCTTTTAGTTACCACTGTAATTGTAGAAAGTGCATTCTCATTAATGAATGTTCTGAAAAATCAATTACAAATTAAGATAAGTGATCTTTGGATGAATAGTTACTTGGATACATTTTGAGAGAGGTATATTCAATAAAAATTGATATCATGTTAATCCTGTAACGCATTCAAAATATAAAAACTTTGTCGAGCTCAAATTGTAATATTATTTTATTATATTTAAAGTTTATGTAAAGCAAATTATTTATATTAGTAAAGATTTCAAATTTTTTATATTTTTGTAATTTAAATAATTTTAATTTTTTATAATATTTTATAAATAATTTAATTGAACCCCTTGACCTGAGGTCTTAGCTCCACTACTAGTACTTCGTTTTGATTTTACATAACTACGTGATGTGAATACTTCATAGAAGGTTACCCGTATCAATACTATTTCAGCTCGTGCACTCTTAACTATGGAGTTTTCTATTATTAGCCTTATAATTTAAAATTGAAAGACACCTTATTCATTTGAAATTATACTATTATTTACTTATATATACTTAAGAACTCTCTTTCTTTCATATATATATAGTATGATTCATTATTGTATCGTTCTCATTACTTATTATCATTCAGCTAGCCTTAGGAGCTGCTCTTAACTTCGGTAATTTCTTTCTCTTAGGATATCACTTAATGATCATTTCCTTTCCTCTTTGGCAATGGTTTTCATCACAATATATGTAAGAGCATTATAACATATTAGGCATTCAAGAGATTGACATATATATCAATCATTATAATAGACAACATTCAACAAATTAACGGTCACTTTGCAGTTGCTAAAGAAAAGGTCGATGGCTAACTATTAGCAACATTATATGAACTAATTTAATTATGACCTCTATCATTCATCGATTTTTATTATCTGGCAAATTGGATGCTAAACAGATTCAATCCTAGCCACTAGCAAGGATCAGTCATCATTCCATTGCAGTAAAGAAACTAAAGTTACACATTCAACTATATAGTTCATTTATAAATCCATCAATTCACATACATCAATAACACACATATATCCACTCAATTCAACTCAAATAGGTTAATTATTTAATGTTGAGATCACTATGATCTCATACATTTAACATTATCAATCACATATATCTTTCAAAAAATATAATTCACATTTATAACCACAGAATTCACAATGTCCACCAACATATATATGATAAAAGATAAAATTTAAAGCTCTTTAATCAAAATCAAACATCATGCCTATATATATATATATAAAAACATAAATATTGTATTGTTCTATGTATAAAAGATAATTAAAGACAATATAAGGTATTGATTAGCTGCTGGTCTGTATATATAATCAAATAAATTAACTAGATATGCAAATGTACGTAGAATACAATAGTAGATATGCATGTTCATAAATTTGTATGTTTCTCGTACTAATTGCCAGTACAATCACCATCAAAGAGTAGCATAGAATACTTGTACAATACATGCTAATGTAGAATGCAAATTAAATTAATAAAATATATATTCAGTATATAATATGCATACTCACAAAATATATAAAATACATAAGTGATCCAAAATTTAGGGTCAAATAAATATCACTCTTCTCATTTTCCATCTACTTCTTTGTTCAATAATAGCCACTCGATTCTGCTATATATATTTGAAAAAAAAATGTGATGCATGGCAAAGATGAGTCGGACGAGACGAAGTGATTAGATGCTCCTAACTCTATAGATCAATGTATATATAAGCCATTTTATAATTAAACACTAATGTGATCTCCATTACAACAAAAAAATAAGCTCTAAAATCAATTAAATAATGGTAAAACTCAAGATTTTGTTACGTTTATATCTTCATAGACCTTGTGAGAGTCAAACAAGATCTATTGCTTGAAGTGAAATAGCTCACAGGGTATGTATCCTCTCATCACAGCATTACCAGTGATTACGCAAACAAACACCAATATATTAAAGGTTATTTATGCTCCTATTACATTATTTTCATTCCTAAAAGAGTAATTGATCTCTAGTTAATTGGGCTGTTATATTTCCTACTGAAAGATTTTGGCAGAATACTAATTTATATATATCAGAATTATATTTGCGACAACAGTGGCCAATGGCAGCTGCATTGGTTGCAACATGTTTTGACTGTACAAACGAGGTGTCACTATATTCATTATATTTCCCACAAAAGAATTTTTTGTGTGGTGACTGACAAGCAATTCGATTACTACCATTCAATCGTAGTTAACCTAATTTCCTCAGTGATGAAAAAGCTTGAACCAAACTCAAGCTTGTTCTTTCGTAAACAAATTGAGCTTGAGCATAGTAGTAAAAAGATTAGTATGAATAATGAACATTTACGCAGTCGCTCCTTTCGATCTGTTCTGTTCATTTAAAGCAAATCATGCATGGGCTAATCATGCTCATCTAACTGGTAAATATTTGGGGTTTTTACATAAAGGACATGAAATTTATACGAAATTACGCATTTCACCATCAATTCATAAATATTACCACTATCACATCATATTCATTTAAATTTTACGCATTTCACATATTTTCCACCATATTCTTTGATGGTGAACTTCACATTTCTAAATTGGCCTTGATCTTAACTATATTATTAATATATTAATTAAATATTATAAATAAATTAATTTATATAAATAACAATTTATATATTTATGAATTTTAATTTATTTATCCTATTTAAAATTTTCAATTAGGGTGCCGAATTTAAATCCACATGATTATAATTTTTAATTGAAGTAAGAAAATTGATGTATTTACAGTAAAAATTAAAAATATTTATTAGAATTTAAATATTAATAAATTTTGCATTTTAATTTACATATAATATTATAAAGTATATGAAATATGTGAAATATGTGAAATGCGTAAAATTTAAATGAATATGATTTGACAGTGATAATATTTATGAATTGATGGTGAAATACGTAATTTCGTATAAATTTCATATCCTATACGTAAAAACCCCTAAATATTTCAATAGTTGCAGTTATTTTAAACGGCCCACAAGGACCCACATGTAATTTATCTTTATTTGGAGTACTTTTTTGAAAGCGCAAGATTTTACTAGGTATTGGAAATGGTGACGAGATGGCGGGGGGAGGAAGCTGACGTGTCGAGAGGCGTACGCCGCTCTGGTGCGTCCGATGATCCGTCCATCTATCCCTCCCGGTCAGAATCTGCGGGCCGGGTCGGGCCCGGCTATCTATGCGGTAAGCCCATTATAACGCCGTCAGGCCCGTCACATCAGCCGTCAGCCGCTTCCCGTTTCCACGGACGGAAATGTCACCTGGCCTACCGCTTTTACCCCTCCGTTGAACCAGGTAATCTCCCGACCATGTTGGCCGTAGATACACGCACCCATTTTCTCACCCTCCGCACATTTCCGTGGGGCCCGCGTTTCTCTGGCTAGAAATAGAGAGCCGTTTCCAGCTATCAAATTCATGCTATTTTAATAGTGATGGCTTGTAGTAGAAGTAGAGTAACTCGAGTTCAAGAAGAAATGTTGGCTCAACATTAAATTGAATATTTTAATTTTATGTAGGATTAATTTAGTAAGCAATTTTTTTTTCGATTTTAAGTTATTTTTGAATTAAATTGACTCAAATTATAAATAATATCTTTTAAATTTAAAAATAATTAAATATATTGTGTATACTAAGATGTAATATTATAAAATAAATTTTATATTAAAATAGTTTTAATCTTTTGGAATAACTGATAGAGGAAGCTAATGATGAAATCGTGACGATAGGGAGATAAAATCATAATCATATTCCAATCATATTAAAAAATGATAGTTACAATTGAGAGTAAGGTTTGGTGTATGTGGTCTAAATTTGTTAAGATAAAACAAGTATAAAAAAGCCAATATTTATTGATATTCACCACCAATTTGAGCAGGTGATGATAAGGCAAGAAGTATTTTTTGGAGAATGGAGATAAATCTACAACTCTTGTATAATTGCTATCTTGTAATCAAGCAAGTAGGTTGACCTTAAATTAACTATAAATGTAGCATTTTTTGAAGGCACATTTTAATTTGATGTGACTGACTCTTTACATTCACCACTCATATTTCTTCTCACATCTTTTTCTGCATCACTCATTTTAATAATGTTACCTCACTGCCAACTTGGTTAACGATCTATATATGACTTTGATCAAGCAAAGATTAGCCTTGCGCCAACTTAATGTATAGATTAATTTTTATATTGATCGATCAAAACACACACAAATAACTATGCTAATTATATATTTCACCCTCCACATCTCATTACTCTATTTTATTACAACATTGTGCACCGGGCATATGACCAATCATATATTATATAGGGATCAAATACAATTTGATATTCATCAAAAAAGATCTTCGATGCATGTGATTAATCATATATATATAGGGATCGAATACAATTTGATATTCATCGAAAAAGATCGAGGATGAAAATAACAAGAACGTGTCCAAATTGTAAATACAGTTATTTGGGTTGGAGATGGGAGAGGGAGATCGAGGGGGTTGATGAAGAGGTTATAATGCACTGTTGGGGACCATTAATGCATGAAATAATACAAGGGAAGTGGGGCCATGTTCTCTTTTCTTGCTTCTTGTAGCATCTCTTTCTCTTCTTCTTCCTCCACTTTCTATGTCCCCTTCCATCACTTTCCTTGGGCCAGACCTACAGCTAATGGGGATAAGGAATAGCCCCAAGCCCTTCCAACGGGCAGATAGCACTCAATATCTCATCCCTCCACACTGTAATAAACGGGATAATGAGTTTTAACTTCAAGGCTTCATGCACGTATACGAGGAATCTAAATATATATCTGTTTACAAAAATCTATGGCTTTTAGAGGCAGACATATAGCTTATTATTAATGTAGCTCAGAAAAACCCAAAACCCTATTTATTACCGTATTTTTATACGTAGATGTACGTTTCTACAGTAATGCACCTAGATATATATATATATATATATATATATATATATAGGAAATATCTGCAGTAGGCTTACGTTAGGATCTCAACTTTGACTAGAAATTATTGCATTCGAGCTCCTTTAGTACAACTGTACAATGTATACACATTTTAAGGCTCATATTTTAAGAAAATTGAAATTTCCAGCAACCTTAAAGTTCGATCTCATTGTTTAATTTTGATTAGTTGTTAAATTTTTAAGAGAATAAGTACTCTTTATTTAAATTTTAACCAATACTTATAATAATTTTAATTATTTTGGGGCCTGATGAATATGATTCCTGCTAGGTCACTCAGCGTGAGGTGGAAATGGTGTTTTTGATTCAATTTATAATCTCTATACATATAGTTCTTGCGTACAAATAGTTTTTTGATTAATATTGTATATTATTCAATTTATTTGATTGATATTTTTTAGATGAATGTTGTTCAATGAAATAAATAAATAAATATATGTATAAGCTGTAGGTAATTTTTATCTTAACGGGCATATTAGATGTTAAAAAGTACCATAGACAATGGTTGACTATGGTCAACTATCATACATAATAATTATATACGGTGATTATTATGTAAAAAGGTTGATTTGAACCGCCGTAAAATTAAGACATTTTATGTATGACTTTGCCGCACTGGTTCGATGCCCAATGCTAGTGCATTGTGTGCTTGTGGGTTGCCTCACTCTGCTTCTTTATCGTTTCACTTAATTTTTACTTTCTATGAATATTATTTTTTACTATGTATGAATTTTTTTTTTGATAATATGAATTATTTTTATATTTATTTGTTTATGTAAAAAAGCTTACACAAAGCAAAATAACTTATCATATAAAATAGAATCACAATCACACGAATTATAAAAAGTAATTATATCAATTGCGATGCTTAATTTGTGTGGCAAATTTCCGCTCTATGTGAGCATTTTTTTTTCTTTGCATGAAGATTCTTTTGCTTCATAAATTTATATATACAAATAAAAAAACCATTCAAAAAGAGAGAAAAAAAAGCTCAAACAAAATGGCAAGCTACATGAAATTTGATATTCAGCTCAATGCACAACCCAAAGATAGATCTTTGTTTGGCATGAGCCCAAAAATGGGCAAAAAAATATCTTAATAATATTTTAAATTTATTATAAATTTTAATAACTTTATTTCACATCCAACACAAATTCCAACCTTAAAAATCAATTTTATTTCACATCCAACACAAATTCCAACCTTAAAATCAACTTTATTTCACATCCTACACACCTCTTAATATTAAAAATAATTTCTTTCCCATTAACTCTATAAAATAAATTATTTTCTCTTTCCTTACCCAAATTCATCCTCCAACCAAACAAGTATATTCAAATTTGATAAATTTTGATTGGCTCAAATCGAGGGAAAGAAAACGATAAGATTAAAGCTGTGCAAGGTTCCTTTTCAAGATGGGATATGGAAATGATCCATCTCGTGCTTAATTTCCTGTGATGGAAATATGACTCGAACTTTCACTGTCAACCGTCAAATTTGCTTTTGAATCGACTAAAGTTTAATAAGTTGAATCTAAGTACTTTGATCTCAAAAAAATACATCATGTGAACATTCCAAAATTAATTAATTGCATAATATATAAGTTAAATTATTTTTAATATATGTGTCCCAATTCTATAAATGTGACATCAAAATCAATTAAAATTTGAGGAACATAATCTAGAGCCCCACATAGGACAGGGGAACTCATTGAGGCCACACGTTAGACCGGCAGGTCATAGTGCAGTCGAACCCGAGAGGTCCCCATCCTACGGATAGTGACAGCATTCACAGGAATATTAATATAAATAACATATTAAATTATTTATTTTAATTATTTATTACTTATGCATGAGTAAGGGTGTGAGTTTGGCTCGACTGATTACCCGACATTTGAATCGATATTTAGCTCGAACCGAGCTCAGCTCAAGCTTATTAACCCGAGTCAAGAGCCATGGCCGGATTGAATTGACTTGGCTTGATCTTTATTTTTTAAATATAAAAAGTATATTTAATCATTTATTTTAATTATTTATTACTTATATATAATTACAAGTTAATTGTTATTAATTAGTATATTCGTTAGGTGATCTTGTAACTATGGTTAATCTAATTTTTTAATCATAGCTGAGATAACTTTTTTTTTTTAAATTCAATTCTTGAAAGTCATGGGTTTGCGAGACTAAGGCTCGGGATAGCTCGAAGTTGAAATGAGGTAGTTCGATCTCGAATTTAATTGAGATGAGTCGAGCTTAAATCATGCCTGAGTTGACTCGAACTCAGATTGTTCTCACCCTTAACTATAATGTCATAGTAAACTTGCTATTTTACATATTATTTATTTATATATACTCAATAATTTATATTTTACACTTTACAAAATGCATCAAAATTACTTTGATTAATTTGAGTACTATTTGTTAATTCAACACACATGAATCATAATGTATAATATCATGTGTCTTTTTGTCTATGTATATATATATATATATAAAATTCAAAAAAAATAAATATTATCTAGGTCTTTCTTGCATAGAACTTCATGTAGGTCCTTTTTAACAATATAATCTCAAATTATTATTTTTTCTATATTTTAATTTATAAAAATAATTTTTAATATTTAAATATATATTTAATTTTTTAAATGACAATTTAACGGTGAAACTTAACAGAATTACCAAAAAGACTCAAACGAAAAAACCTTTTTGGCAGAAAGAATCTAGACGACATATTTTCATTTTTAGACCTACGTGGAATTATATGTCTACCTCAACAGCTTGGATAGAATTACCTCTAATCGTAAATGAAATAGTGCATTTAATTTACACTAATATTAATGATAAAAAATGTTATGTATACTTGTGCATTATATGCACAGATTTTTTGTATTATTTGATTAATGTTGGGATGACCGCACACATGCTTCAAATTCTTAGATCGATTATATTTTAAGATCGTAAAGTTTTTCTATAATGTATGATTGTTGTATATATGCAACATTTTTGTGCATATATATACAGCTTATACTTATTTGCTATACGACTAAAATTAAGATAATAATTTGAGTTATATATGTACATATTTTTTTCAATCCCTTGTGTGAGAGCTGTGATTATCATTTTCATTTTGGGCCCTTTCGTCAGAACCTTTATTAAAAGGAATGAATTTCATAAAATATTATATTCGAGAATAAAATATAAGCGTTAAAATGAAAAAGTCTGATTTATTGTTTTGAGGATCTCATATATCATTGTATTTTGGAAATATAAAGGTTGCTCTATTTTTGTTTTTGTTTTTGAAAAGAATCTAATTTGATTATATTTCAAAAAGCATTAAATAATGGATGACATACCATTTAAAAGATTCAATTTTAATTAACAGTATACTAAATTTAAGATTTTATATTTTAAACAGATTATTATTAAAAATACACTGAGCCAAACATGACTGATAAGCTAAAATTTTTTATTAAGGAATTAATGTACTTTTGTTGACTAATCTCCACATTTATATAGTCTCAATTTAAGCTTGAAGTATGGGCTAAAAATGGGCTAAATTAAATAAATGGGCCTCCAATTCATTAATGGATTATTCGGCCCATCAGGGGATTGGAAAGCCCATTCAAAAGGGCCATAGCACGACGGGCCAGATTCCTGGGCCTTCTGCTAAATTATTGCTTTAAATTGGCTCAATTTTATTAATCTCACTCTTTTAACTAAAATATTATAATATATTTATATAAAACATTTCTCAATTATATGTTAAAAAAATTATAAATACATATGATACACATATTGTGTTGATTATGAGTTAAATCGATTTCTCTTTGATAAAGCAAACTTTGAGTTAGAAGAAAATCAAGTTGGCTTCAAATCGAGTAACCTACTAGCCTTGATTTTCGTATAAATTGTCACACCCTTAAATCCAACTTTACTTTCGACAGTGGTACGCCCACTCCAAGTTACGTTAGACGAGCAATGATACTATAAGTCAATAACGACTGCACCCAAACTATTTTAGTCACTGCTTTTTCTTGCAGGAAGAAAATCCAAAAGAAAAACAACCAAAAACTCATACTGATTTTCATAAATATAAAAAGAAGAAAATATTCTTCATAGAAATATTTAAAAAAAAATGAATTTTCTAATTTTCTTTGTATCAGAATTTCATTTGCGTTCAGTACATAACACTTCATATATGAATCAAGTTGTGATTAATCGTTTGTTTATGACTATTAAGCTCCGTTTGTCTAGAAGTTTAAAATTAACCTGGTTTAATTTTAACCAGGCATATCACATCACACATAAAATTTAATATTAAAAATTAAATTTATTTCACATCCTACACATATTACTAAAATAATAACTAACTTATATTACATCCCTCACATATTCCAACATAATAACTAACTTTATATCACATCCCTCACATATCCCAACATAATAACTAACTTTATTTCACAACAACAACA
>KZ452995.1:152107-217361 GCA_002786265.1 Apostasia shenzhenica | reverse complement strand
ACAGCCTTGCGGGGCCAAACTAATGGAGTGGTGGATATTATGATCATAAGAAAGATTAATATTTTGTGGCCTGCAGAAACAAAAGTGGGTTTGGAGAGAAAGCTAAGGAAATTGATGGCCTAGGATTTTAAACTTTGAGTACATCTGGTAGGAATAAAAATAAGAATGAGTTGGTATATTTCTGGAATAGAGCTTGAAGATCATGTAGTGGAAGTTAAGAGAAAATTGTGAGTTAGAATTGATGACTTTAAATTATAAATCAATGGAATGATTTTTAATATTGTAAGTGTGTATGCTGCCCCAAGTTTGGCTTAGATGCGAGCACAAATGGAAATTTTTGATATGATTTTAAGAAAGATTTTAATTCAGAGCGATACCTCATGGAGAGAAGATTATTTATTGGAGGAGATTTTAAATGGACATTGTTGGACGTGTTGCTGAGGAATAATAATATCCATGGTGGATATGGTTTTGGAGAGATAAATTGAGGAGGGTAAAAAACTATTTTAGAGTTTTCTCAGCATATGATCTTGTAATTGCTAATACTTTATTCAAGAAGAGAGAGTTAGAGCATGTTATCACGTACAAAATGGAACTTCAGAAGAAACTCAGATGATTATTTTTTATAAGAAACGAGGATGGCTTGATTGTTTAAAGAAATGGTAAAGTCATTCCAAAAGGGTTGAAAAAAAAATGTTTTTCGATACCCAACAACTCGATTTAATAGTTTAGGATTCGCGAGATAAAGTATTTGAGAAGAAATAATAAGTCAAGAATTGCCTATCCTCTGGACTCGATGGTGGAATCTAAAGAATGAGAACAAATTATATCTTAAGAAGAAAGTTCTGTAGAACTTGGGCAATGGAATATTAAACCGGGGAAACTGATCTTATGTGTGGTTGACAGTTGCTAACTGTATCCGTAAGGTGGGCAAAGGATGTGCTGGGAGATCCAAAGGAATGATTCCAAATAATAAAGATACTGTGGTGGGGAAAGATGATAGTATCTAAGAAAAAATCTAAGCAGAAGGGAAAGATTTGTTATAGAGATTGTTTAAAAACAAAAATAATGATAAGTGGGAGAGAAATAAAGTGGCTCGACGAGAGTCTAAGAAAGCAATAGGCAATGCAAAAAAATATGGCTTTGAGGATTTATATAAAGAAGCTAGACACTAAAGAAGGAGAAAGACAAATTAATATAGGATTGCCAAGGCAAGAGATAGAAAAACTAAAGATTTAATTGGAAGTAAAATGTATTTAAAGATGAAAATCAAAGAGTATTTTTTATGGAAGAGATAACAAAAATAGAATGGATGAGTTACTTCTTCAACAGCTTTTCAATGAAGATGGTGAAATTCAATTGATTTTACAGAATTCAGCACGCCTAAAAGAAAGTAAAAATTACTCTTACATCCGACGTATTAGTCAAGCTGAAGTCTGGAAAGCTTTAAAGAAGATGAAAGCATAAAAAAGCAGTAGGCCAGATAACATCCAAATGATGTTTGGCAGTGCTTAGGAGGATGAAGAGATTTCTTGGCTTACTAGATTTCTTAATATGATTTTGAAGACTAAAAGGATGCCAAGGATGAATAGAGAAAGAGTATATTAGTACCTATTTATAAGAATAAACGGCGATGTACAAAATTGTTTGTCATATATAGAGGAATTAAATTAATGAGTCATACTTTAAAACTTTGGGAGAGGGTGAGATCGAACAAAGGTTACGCTATAATACTAAGTATCAGAGAATCAGTTTGGTTTTACAGGTAGATCTACTAAGTAGAAGCGCATTCATTTATTAAAGAAGTTTAATGGAGAAATTTAAGGAGAGAAAGGAAAAACTTACATTTGGTTTTTATTGATTTTGGAGAAAAGCCTATCGATAAAGTCTCAAGAGAAGTACTTTGAGAGTTTTAGAAAGAAAGAGATTTGCACTGCTATTATTCAAGTTTATTAAAGACAATGTATGAAGGGACTGTTACCTCTGTTCGGACACAAGGAGGTTGACTAAAGATTTTCCTATTACAGTTGGATTACACCAAGGCTCGCTTTAAGTCCGTATCTTTTTGCTTTGATTATGGAAGTCATGACTGGACATAATCCAAAGATGAAGTGCCTTGGTGTATGCTCTTCGCAGATGATATTGTCCTTATTGAGAAAACTAAAAGAGGGAGCTAAAGCGAAACTAGAGCTTTGGAGGAATTGCTCTAGAATCTAAAAGTTTGCATCTCAGTAGATCAAAAACTGAATATATGGAGTTGCACATTTAGTCAAGAAAGAAATACTTATATTGGAGATGTGACAATGATGATCAAATTGTCAAGAAGAGTGAGCGCTTTAGATACCTTGGATCAATTATACAAAATGATGGCGAAATAGATAATGATGTTATTAGCAGGATTTCAAGCAGGCTGGGAAAATGGGAAATGCTTCTGGAGAGTGTTATGCGATAGAAAAAATCCCATCCAAAATTAAGGTAAATTTTATAAAACTGTAGTAAGACCAGCGATGATATATGGTGCTGAATGCTGGCCTGCAAAGAAGAAACATACAATTAAACATAAATGTGTGCAGAAATGAGGATGTAAGGTGGATGTGTGGATATACACGAAAGGATTAGAATGAGGAAATGAGTATATCGTGAAAAAAATGTTGGTTGTTGCACCAATGAGGATAAACTTAAGAGAAAGTCGGCTTCGATGTATTGGACATCTAAAGCGCAGCCAATTGAAGCTCCAGTTAGAAAAATTGAAGTTACTGGATTTGCCCATGTACAAAGAGAGAAGAGGGAGACCAAAGAAGACAGTGGCATAGAAAACTAAAGGTAGGTAGATCTTAGTTACTTAAACTTAGATAAGAATTTGGTAACTGATGAGAGCGCAATGGAAACAAAGGATTCATGTAGCCGACGACCCAACCTAGTGGGATTAAGGCTTGGTTGTTGTTGTGTGTTGGAAGTATATAACAAAGAAAAAATCGAATTTATGTGGTCTATTCCTAAATTTTTGGCCTTAGTTTTCGACGAGAGCAGAAGAAATAAATTTCAATTATTGTTCAAAGTCATAATGCATGTGTGTATTACACACCGGAACATAACAAACACTCAACATTAATCCCAAATACAGTCATTCTCACAATAAAAGGTAGCCTTGAAATAAACTTTTTTTCTACATAAAAAATAAAATACCCGCCAGTCTCATAATAAGAGAATATAACTGAAAGAACTTAAAAGGAAAAAAATCTTAAGAATTTACTCATCATCTCCTCTTGCCTCCTTGAAGCTTAGTCTACTTGATGAGATTGTGCTGAGTTGCTACTTCATGCCTTCAATTGATTGTTAACCAAAGCTTAATTTAGCAACTGAGTCCACATTGACTTTAGCAAAAAGTTTCAAAGGGTAGCTGATTGATTTGATCATAATAGCACAGCGATCAAAAACTCATGTTAAAACACGCGTTCAACTCATGCTTTCACTTTTGCTTGCAATTTGACTTCTCGGCTTCCAGAACAACATGTGACGCATTAATTTTGGTTAATCATCGACAGCTTCTCAAAGGTGACTTGAATACAAAATGATTATTTGTTCATATATTTAGTTATTTATTTGAAATTTGGAAAGAGGGAGGTGCCTTTGCTTCATTGAAGGCTCAAGAATTGACAGCAGCCCAGGAAGACAATTTGCATGTGGATGTGGAGACTGATCTCTACATTGGATGCCCAGGGAGAGGAAGGACTGAGCAACTGCAGGAAGAGTAAGTTGGCCTCATCATCATTATGCCCACAAAGCTGAGATACATAGATTATATATGTGTTAAAATTAATTATTGAAGATTATTTCAACATTCTCAATAGAATGCATTACATTATATATATGAACTGAAGCTGCTAATGAATTGACTATGCTGATTAGGTTCCAAAGGGTCTGTTTGTTTGTAAGGTTAAATTTAAGAAAATTTAAAATTAAATTTGGATAGAGATTTTTTTTTATTGAAAATTGTGAATGATGTGAAATAAAGTTAGTGTGATCTTAGTTACTTAAAGTTAGATAAGATTAATCGGTAACTGATTAGAGCGCGAATGGAAACAAAGGATTCATGTAAGCCGACCCCACTAGTGGATTAAGGCTTGGTGTTGTTGTTGTTGTGAAAAGTAAGTTAGTTTATATGTTGGATATGTGAGGAGTGTGATATAAAGTTAGTTATTATGTTGGAATATGTGAGGGATGTAATATAAGTTATTTATTATTTGGTATGGACCCTTGCTCATTTTTCACTACACCCGGGCGCCGATGCAGCGGCCCTTGCCCATTTTTCACTGTATTCAGGCAATACAGCGCGTCGCTTCCAGGGAACGCCCTAGCTTTAACGCAATTTTCTTTTGTTATATACTTCATTGTTACTATTTTCATTAATCCTATTTCGTTGTGCTCCTACTGGTTAAACGAGACTAGATTCTAACAATTTGCTAAATAATTCTTATTATTGCTTCTTCTCGTATTTCTCAAAAGGTGGACCCACTCTAATAACTTTGAAGACATTAAATATATGGATTAAGATACAAAGGCTTCTTCTTCCACAATAATGAAAAGTGATGGGTGGGAATCAATTCAAAATATATATGTTGCATGATTATAACTTTTTTTTTATAGAAACATGATTATGACTATTAACTATAACTAATGGAACCAATTTAATACATATAAGATAAAATTGTTATAACATACATTTGTATATATAGGTAGATTGATTGAACGTTTAGGAAGCCTAGGCACGATATATGGATATGATACAAAATAACACAATGATATAACTTTTTAAGATGCAGAAGCACGAGCACGACAAGATAAATTAAATAATATAATAATCAAATATTAAATGCTTATTGGTGGTATAATTTGTTTTATTTTCTGCTCAATATTGTAGAAGAACTTAAAAGTTACGAATATGATACGAGGATAAAGGAACTCAACACGATATATGGAAGTGTACGTGCTTCCTTGTTGAGTATGCTAAATTGAAAATCAAATTTTAATTGAATTAAAAACAATTATAAGAAAATCTTAATCCTAATCTTGTTGGGTAACTTCAATGAGTCTGCTAATCTTGAGTCAAAGTTCAATTTCTAATTTTTGTACTGAACACTATTGCTCAAATTAGACGACTTGGGGACTTAAAACAAATGACAGATTGGCTGGAGCAGTAGCTTACTTGCTTTTGAAGTAATGCATTCTCCTCTTGGAGCTGCCTCTCCTGCATTGATTGAAGAAAACTTTTATACTTAAGTGAGCAGATGCATAGTATTGATGATCATAAAATAGATTAGGTCAGTACCCAGTCTTTGAGTTGTTCTACCTGCTCTTCCAGCAACTGATTCTGAAAGAACATATAGAAGGATAATAATTCCAAATTGATATAGGGGATTTATACATGTCACCTATAAAGATGCTCTAATTATTAATTTAAATCCAAAGATGCGTCTTCCCAAATATGTGGTACAAATTGCAATTAATACATCTTTTAAGAGTAATAGATGTAAATATTTGCCGTGGAGAGTGACAAGTGTAAATATTATTCATCTTGACATACGTAAATATTCATGTGTAGAGATTAAACGAAAAACAAGGAAGGTGACATCCCAAAAAAATTGTAAATGTGAAGTACAGTGAAAATAAAATGACAGTTTAGAGAAAGCACATATGTATGTAATTTTGAAGCTATCTGCAATACGGTTAGAATTTCTTTATCGATTTCCCACTCGAACACTACTAATTGGGCAGCAAAAGATGAGTTATTCTTCTATGTGTATATATATACATATTGATAACTATTTTTCTTCTTCTCATTCTTCTATATTTTGGAAGATCAGTGTCTGAGGAAGTCACAAAAAAGAAAATATTTGTTTATGAGAGGTCAGGTGCTATGCCTTAACAGAAAATGTTCAGAGACAAAACGTTATCTTGTCAAAATTATATAGAACGCAGTGTCTTTTCACCTAAATTTATATGTTACTATTACAAACCTTTCTTCCTCTGATGTTCCTCAAGCCCCTCTCCATCTGATCTTCCAGTTCATGTAGCTCATTCCACGAGCACGATTCGAGATTTTCACCCATGAGCTTCCTGCAAGTTACAGCTATATTAGCTATAAGAAATTCACAAATTTATTCTTCCAGAAAAGAACTTGCAGTCTTCGATTTCCAGAGCCAGACCTTTTAGAATCTTCAAGGAGATCAATATTCTCGGCAACAACTGTTACTTCGTGCATCCGTTGCTGCATTTCAGAAAGAACAATATCAACTTAGTCTCCAGAAATTCTGTGGCTATGTAGTTTTATGTGACATTATCATCAATAGCTCATTGATTCTGAAAAACATTTGCCTGATGTTGGTGAGAATTATTCCGACATGGTAATTGTAAGAATGATACCATATTTACACAAAATTGGCCATATTTTTAAAAATCTTCCTGTTTGCTAATAGAAGTATGAATAAATTGTATTTCAGATGAAATTTGCAAATGCACATATTTTGATCGTTTCAACAACATACTGGCAAGTTATTCACGACAAATCCAGAAACAAAATATTATTGACACCGGCGTACCATTAGTTAGATTTTGGGGTAAGTGAGAACGAAATATCTAAAAAACTACTTGAATAAATAGTTCACGCCTTATGGATTATTCAAGGTCAATACATTGGATGCGATACGAATTGTGCCGAATTAATATTCTGTAAATCATTATGTCCATTAACGACTTGTGGTAAGACCTGTCAGGTCATTCAGTTTCTGTCAAAATGGTCGAGTGAGATACTGATAAAAATTAGATTTTGTGCAATTTCAAATTTCGTTCTTAATGTTACTGTTTTATAGCCTTAATTTGCACTAACAATATGCGATCATTTAATAGTGGGGGAATTTTAAAATGGTAGTATCTGCCAAAGAAAGCATGGTATTAATTTCCTGCCATCTAGTCAATATAAACAGCAAAGGTCTTGTTACCTGAGTGCCTTCTTCACTTGCTCTGCTGTTGCTACAAAGGTCTCTGGCGTGGATCTTGTAACGCTTAAGAGTTTCTTGCATGCTTAAAAATTGCAAGAAAGAAAATGAAATTCAGTTACTGCATGTTTAATAAACCAAAAAACGAAGAGGTATAGACTTCTCGAGGATGACCATCCAGAGAATTGCTTGAGAATTAATTATATTCAATCTCTAGAAACATATTTGTATATAGTTTACATCATAGCAAGGCATATTTTACTCCATTGAGATAAGATAGGGTCGCCTGATGCACTAAACGAAATAGCCAAAATCAAAGATACATCGAAACATATAAAACTAGCACCAAAGACAATAGTTTGTATCCATTATCAGCATTCAAATTTCAAATATACTGATCTAATCAAAGAATAATTTGTCATCCAAACATCCTAGTAATATACAAGCTTCAGCAAAAAGTTACTTAACAGCATTATGACATTATCAGTTCTTATAAGATATTAACAATAAACTCAATTTAAGATTAGTAGTGGTTCAAAATATATGCACACATTAATATACATAATGGGAGAATTATATAGATCATGTCTAGGGAAAGATTGTCTACTCGTTTAACCACTAAAATTAGATATTTATATGTAATACTTTAGACTTTGAATGCTGTTGACATGAGAAGTAGGGGGTCCCAAGAGACAGCGGTACGTAGAGAGCTAAGCCTGATAATTAAGGCTCAAGTGAGAGAGAAAGGCATCCAGAAAAGCACATAGAGGTTTAAGGTGGTTCAGGGAGGAAGTCCCTTACATCCACCAGATTAGCCTGCAGTATTTCACTATATTTCAAGAAAAAGGGAGCCGCTTGGGCTCAGTACAAGGGTTACAACAGAGAGTAGAGAAATGAAAAAAGGAGGAGAAGAAAAAGAAGAAGAAGACCAGCCGACCCGAAGACCCCCCTGAAGCCTCGTTCAGGGGTATTTATAGTTGGGAGGTAGCGGAGCTCCGCCCGGATCTTCCAGAAAAGGATGCTGAGCCCGTACCAATGGTTCAGTCATTGTCGGCCACTGGAGGAGCTGGAAGCAATGGATTGAGAGCTTGTCTCCTCGATCTTCGCAATCCTCTTGGGAATCCGTAGCAGTTAGAGCATGCGGATCCTTGATTGGCGTGATTGGCAGGAGCATGCGTTATTAGAAATGGTGGGGTCGAGGTATGCTGATAGCGACAGGTGCAGCTGAGAAACATTATCACCGATGGTTTTGGAAGATGGCACGAACCCTCATAGCCGATGATTGAGGAGATCTCCGAAACATTGTGGATGATGATTGGGGAGAGATGGGATCGAAACCTTGCGGCCGATGTTAAGGGACTGTTATAGCTCAATCATCGTGGATGAGGTTTGGCGAAGGCTGAATCGTCGGAATTGATGGTTGAGACCTGCAAAATAAAGCCCACTGATTAGTGATTAATTGTCATAATGGAGGCTTAGCACGCCTCTCAAGGTGCCACGTGTACGGCTAAGATGCAGCGCTGAAACCACGCGTTAACATCAGCCCCCCGCATGACAGGGCGTTCTTTCCCATGCTTGCTTGCAGCAAAGATTCATCATAGGAGGAAGAGAGATTTAGTGGGCCGAGCTAGCTGAACAGTTCCTGAGCGACTCTAGCTACCAGAAGAGTCTTTTGACGGAGCACAAAGTGCTCAACGTGACAAGGGGCTTTAGGGAAAACCCCAGCCTAGTAGTTGTCCAGCCTACCGCCGAGCTCCAGCCGAACAGACCCCCTAAAGGAGCAGTGTGCGTCTATCAGGCACAGGTGTCGTAAGGGATGATGCTCCCCCCGCAGCCAGAGTTCAAAGAAATCCTGAATTCATACTAGATTGTACCGGCGCAGCTTCCCTCTAATGCCATTGCGTACATATATTCCTTCATCAAGCTGCTGCAATCCCAGGAGATACCATGGAGCCTAATGTTGTTCAAGGGTCTCTTCAGCTGGATGGCGGTGTCCGGATACAGAGAATGTCTGACTCTTCGGTCTAGGTCGAGAAAGGCGATGTTCTCCGAGGCTAGTAGTTCCCACTCTGACTGGAGGGACTACAACTTCTTCGTAGGAGGAGATCTAAGTATCCCTCTGAAGCCCAGAGTTTGCCCACCTGAATTCATCGGAGATGCAAGGTGGACAGTTAGGGAAGGGACCCTGAGCAACCTGGAGAAGTTGAAGGGGCAGAATTGGCCCTTGAAGGATTTCCTCAGACATGTGAGGAATAATATATCTCTGTATGCTAAAGCGCTGGGATATATCATCTTAAAGAAGATAACCCCTCCCACTGGTACAGTTCTGATGAAGAGATCTAGGAGGGGACAACCCCCAGCCACCCAACTCAGCATAAAGGTTACTGAGGTGGTGGAGGAGCAAAAAGGGATAGAGGTTTCGGAATCAATTTGTGGTGAAACAGCTGTCGATGTGGTATCTTCCTCAGAGGATACCACCGAAGATGACAAAACCTTAGCGCAGCTGTTCGAAGATGCAGGCAAGGGAAAGAGGCCTGCCACAGCGGCCAAGCCCAAGGTGATCCCCAAAGGTAATAAAGAGCTTGTCCTTAGGGGAGGCAAAGGAGAGGAGAAGGGGGAAGAGAAGGCCGATGAGAAGGGCGAGGAGAAAAGAGCGGAGGAAGCCACCGCAAGTCCTTGCTTAGACTTTGTGCTAAAGAAGATCCCTAAGAGAAAGGGGATCTTCCAGAAAGGAGAAGCCCAAAGCTCCCTTCAAAGAACGCGAAGGCCGCAGAGAAAGAAGAACCGCCCTCCAGGGCTGCGCATGAATGTGGAGCCCCCCTACTGCATCAATTTTATAGGAGGGTTCGGTGATGAGAGTGCAGAGATTGCTGTGGAGAATCTAGAAAATGAGAAAAAAATTAACAATATTCTCTCAGCAATCATTCGGGCGGACTTTTGCAGTCCCGGGGGACATGAGACTGGCAATAGAAGGTGGCTTGGTTACAAAGGATCTGGAGGGAAGGATTGAAAAAACCTCGATGCCGGATGCCTATCCTAATGTCGCCAACATGATGATTTCTGTATGGGTTTCTTATGCTTCTTCACGCCTTCTTGATTATTGTTGGTTGAGGTATTCTAATCTACTTTGTTTCTCAGGCACTTGCTCGTCTGCCCCTACTTCTGAATAGGACTTTGAGGACTGAGGAGCAAGTGATCGAGCAGGACCGTCTGATCCAGCGACAAGGTGAGGAGATAGAAGCCTTGAAAGTCCAACTTACAGTAAAGTTTTCTCAGCATGATGCCTTGTTGGAGGAGAAGACTAAACTATAAAAGGAGTTTGTAGTTTACAAGTCTATAATGGGGGCGCTGAAGGCGGACAATAAGGCCCTGTTGGAGAAGTTGGACAAGGTCGGTGAATACCAGGAAACCACCGTTGCCACGAAGTCTGAAGCAGCTGTGGAGGCCTACAAAATAAGCTTGCCCTACAGGAAGGAAAGGCTAGATGAGATCAGGATGGCATAAGAAGATTTGGCTTCCACTTTGATCCGAGAGGGCAAGATCACTACTGATGACCTCTAGGAAGTAGATCCAATCCCCCTGCCTGGGTGCTGACCCTACTTACAAAGAAGAGGGGCTGGACCTTACTGATGACCTTATCCAACAGATGTTTGATCTTTTGGATAAGGCCAGTAAGGGTTCTCCTTAGATGTAAGATGAAAATAATTATAACCTCAATTTTGTACTTTGAGAATTTAATGAATAAAAGTTATCTTTACATACCTACTTTTTGTAATGTAAGACAAGTACCTTGAGCAATTCTGAATTTTATGAAATATGATTGTAGTCTTCTGATGCACGTTAATGTGGTCCTGATAACAGATCATTTGCGAAAGCACTAGAGAATAAGTATTTTTTCACTCTTACGTATAGACCGGACTAATCGAGCAGAAAACGCATTTAGAGCTTTGGGGAAATATTTGGGTTGAAAGGTGCTTCTGAGTAATTTCTATCACAATAGGTTCAGAACAAGATAGAACTGATAGGGTGTTTCCCCAGATTTAATTTGAAATCATACTCTTTTACACATCTACACAGGAAAGAAGTAATGATAGTAATGGAGATCCTGCCTAGAAGGCGTTACCTGACCCAATGCCAAAAGGACTTTAGATTGTCTGAAATATTGTGATCGATGTTTATACTTGAGGCATGGGCTGACCTCTGTTAGAGCGGCAGATCCTATTGGGAGGCGAAGGCATTTTGCTTAGGGGGATCTGTATCGTAAGTAGATAACAGAGACTGCCCTAAGATTACGAGCAGACTCTTCTAGCCCTCCGCTAGCTAGGTGGGCTTATGGAGGGGCTCCAAGTACTAAGAGGAAGCCCCGCCTGCCAAGCGTAATTAGGTTCGGTGACCTCCGTATATGAATTGTGTGGATAATGAACCATTATGCACGAGGTGCTGGAACCTCGAGTATGATGGTTAGAGAGTTTGAGTTGGGAATCATACCTGTCGCACGATACCTGAATAATAGATGATAAGCTAATCATGCTTTAGATAATATAAGTATCCCAGTATGAGTTATCAATATTAAGATTGACTAAGAATTCCAGAACATGAAATGCCTAAACAAAGGACTTTGCATCTGAGAAGAGCCTTTGTTATCTGCTGGGACGACGATTAGAAATCATTGAAGCTTTGGAATTTAGAGCCCTGATATGAGTGTAACCTCCAGAAACCACAACACAAGAATTCCTGGATGTATGTTAATATAAAAGAATTCCTGAAGAATCTGTACAAATGAATTTCCAGGTGTAAAGAATGATGTACAGATATATTAAGACTCATGCATCGATTTTTTTTAGATCATCCCCGCTCCAAGTCCTGGGGAGCTGAGTACCATCAGAAGTCATAAGATAATAAGCATTGGGCCCTGCTACGTCGCACATGATGTATGGGCCTTCCTAGTTGGGTTCAAGCTTGGGGACCCCCAGGTTGCTGCCAGCAAGTAGTCATCGCTTGAGCACTAGGTCACCCTGAGTGAAGTTTTTAGGGTTGACCCTGCAGTTGAAATATCGTTCAACTCGGCGCTTGTGTTCCAAACGTTTGAGTGTGGCCAACTGCTTTTTTCGTTCCAAGAGATCTAGATCAACCCGCCGTGATTCATCGATCTTATTCATCTAAGTTTGTAAATCTTCGGGATCGAAGTTGGCTGCTGCCTCTACTCTGGGGAAATAATGTTCCACCTCAACAGGTATAACCGCATCCATCCCGAAGGCCAGGGAGAAAGGAGATTCCTGGGTCACTTCGGATGGAGCGGTGTTGTAAGCCCGGAGAGCACCCGGTAGTTCATCTGGCCAGTGGGTTTTAACACTGTCCAGACACTTCTTCAGAATACTCAGAATATTTTTATTGGCAGCTTCAGCTTGTCCGTTAGTATGGGGATGCTAGACGGAAGCATGTTTGAGATTGGGATGCTTGCCATAGAAATTGCGAATAAGTTGATTGGCAAAGGGAGTATCGTTATCTGTGACAATCACTATGGGAACAACATATTTGCAGACGATGTTTGCCCTAGGAAGTTCTCAACATTCTGAACAGTAGGTTGCGCTAGTGGTTTCGCCTCTATCCATTTTGTGAAGTAGTCAATAGGGACCAGCACCCATTTGCAGCTCCGGATGGTAGTGGGCATTGACCCCAAAAAGTCAAGCCCCCATACAGTGAAGGGCCAAGACGAGTTGATGGGCCTGAGGTAGCCAGTAGGTTGCCTCTGCATATCAGCATAGTACTGGCATTAGGGATATTTTTCTACAAACGCCTGAGCGTCTTTGTGGATATTGGGCCAGAAGAATCCCTGGCGTAAGTTTCGTATGACCAAACTTCGACCACGAGTATGAGTTTCACACTCCCCTTGTGAACGGTCTCTATGACTTCTTGAGCTTCTTCAGGCCTCAAGTATTTTGTGAGTGGCCCGGCATAAGATCTTTTGTATAGTTCGTCGCCAATGAGGACATACTTGGCGCATTCGAGCCTCAGCCTTTTCGCTTCTTGTCTGTTACTGGGATGGACCCCCTTCATCAAATAATTGATGATTCTATCTATCCAGCAAGTTAAAACGCTCAGGACTCTGGATCTCCGCACACTCGTAGCTGGGATCTTCAAATGTCTGGTGCTGATGGAAGTCAGGGAGCCCCCCTTTTGCGAGTCTATCTGTCACCTGGTTCTCCTATCTAGGAACATGTGTTAAGGCGTCGAACTGGGAGATCAAGGATTGGGCCTTCACCAAATACTTCTTCAAAACCTCGTCCTTTGTCTCATAGGTGTGATGCACTTGATTAACAACCAATTGCGAATCACTGAACACCTATATGTGCTTCACTGACATCCTGAGGGCGAAATTCAAACCCGCAATGAGAGCTTCATACTCTGTCTGATTGTTGGTGTCTTTAAACTGAAGAGTTACCGCTCGGTGTAGAACAACTCCCATGGGGCTGGTCAGAAGAATTCTAACTCCTTGAGATTGAAGTACGGAAGCACCATCAACGTGGAGAGACTAGGGTGCAACCTTGCTTTTAGAGGGTGGTGGCTCTAAAGTGAAAAGTTCAGCAACAAAGTTAGCCAGTGCTTGAGCCTTGATCATTCGTCCGTGGAGTATATTTAATATCGAACTCGCCAAATTCGATGGACCATTTGAGGAGCCTGCCTGAGACTTTGAGAGTGTGCAATATTTTTAGAAGGGGTTGATCAGTCACCACCTGAATAGTATGTGATTGGAAGTATGGACGTAACTTCTGTGCTACCATTACGAGCACAAGAGCGAGCTTCTTCAGTGTGAGATACCGAGTCTCAGTGTCCAGGAGTAATGGCTGCTGACATAGAAGATAGGACGCTGAATTTCCTTATCATCGTTCACGAGGACAACTGAGACTGCTGCGTCCGACACCCCTAGGTAAAGGGAAAGGATCTCCCCTGCCCTAGGCACTACGAGCATCGGTGCAGTGGTAAGGTATTTCTTCAGCTCTGTGAAGGCTGCTTCGTATTTGTCAGTCCACTGGCTCCTTTTGCCGTTGCGAAGACATCGAAAGAACGACGAGCACCGATCACCAGCCTTGGAGATGAACCTTCCCAGACTGTTGACTTGTCCTGCCAACTTTTGATCTCCTTCAATGATAGGGGGGAAGACATGTTGAGAACTGTCGATATTTTATCCGGGTTGGTCTCTATCCCTCTGGCTGATATCAGGTAGCCTAGGAACTTTCCTAAAACAGTATCAAAAGTATATTTGGCAGGGTTAAGCTTGAGATTGTACTTGCGGAGAGTGTCAAATGTCTCCCTAAGGTTGGCAAGGTGTTTCTCCATGCTTCGGCTCTTGACCAGAATATCATTAACATATGCTTCAAGGTTCCTCCCCCTCTGACCTTTGAACACGGCATCGATCATGCGCTGATAAGTAGCGCAGTATTTTTGAGACCAAAGAGCATGACATAATAGCAATATGTGCCAAAGTCTGTGATGAAGGCAGTTTTCTCTTCATCGTTTTTGGCCATCCTGATTTGATGATATCCAGAAAAGGCATCTAGGAAGCTCATGACATCGTACCCAGAGGTACGATCTACCATCATGTCAATGCACGGCAAATGATAGGTATCCTTGGGACAAGCTTGATTGAGTGCTCGGAAGTCTATGCACATCCTCCATTTTCACTAGCTTTCTTTACCATGACAATGTTGGTAAGCCATTGGGGGTACTGGACTTCCCTGATATACCCTATTTTCAGCAGCTTATTAACCTCTTCTTCGATGACGTTCTGCCTCTCTCCAGCCATGATTCTCTTCTTTTATTTTATGGGGGTTGCATTAGTAAATACGTTCAAATGGTGTTCACAGACAACTCTATCCATCCCTGAGATATCTTCAAAAGACCAAATAAAGATATCTATGTACTCAGAAAGCAAAGCAGTGGTGTTTGCTTGCTGCTTGTTATTCATAAAGAAGATAAATTTACAACTTTAGAAGAATCATCTCCTTCCAAAGGTACATTAATGACCCCCTCTTGTGGTATAACAGGTTGAGAATCTCTGGGGTCCACCTGATCGACAATGCCCTGTGCGACAATCTGAAAACATTGAGTTATCTGCATGAGATCTCCTCTAATGGTGACAACGGCACTAGAAGTAGGGAACTTCGCGCAAAGGTGTGGAGTGGAGATCACCATGCTCATGAAGTGGTCGTTGTCATCACAGAAAGAGGCCGGCAGAAAGATGAATCCCAATGACTGAACCCTCTCTCCGGAGAAACCTAGCAGAGTGGTTCCTACACGAAGGAGGTTTGTTTCCTTGAGTCCCATCTAGAGAAAGGCGGACTCAAATAGGATATCAGCCGCGCTCCCTGAGTCAAGGAGTACTCACCGCACGTCGAAGTCGGCAATACGCGCGGTGACCACTATCAGGTCATTGTGAGGGTTGCCCTGTTGGAAAAGTCTTCATGGCAGAAAGTGAGCGAGATAGAGGAAGAGAGCTGATGAGAGATGCCGCTGATTTCAATCACCTGACGGCGAGCAATAGCTGGATCAACGCTAAAGATGACATTGATTATTCTTGCAGCAGGAGGGTAAGACGACATCGGCTAGCTGGAGCCTGGTGGTGGTAAAGCCTGAGTTGGAGCCCCCCACATCTTCTGGGGCCTTGCCCTTCTACACAGCGCTAGATGTAAGCGCCATCGGCATGAATTCTTCAAGTTTGCCCTGATCCGCCAGCTTGTTGAGCAAGACCCTCAATGCACAGCACTTGTGAAGCTTGTGTCCGTAGTTTCCATGGAACTCGCAGTAGTTCTCCGGATCCACACCAGCCGGCGGTGCTGGTTTGGGTCCTACAGGATGAACCCAACCTTGCTTCACGGCCATCGCATATACTTCAATAAGCGGCCAGAAGAAGAAGTGCTTCTGCTCAAGAGTTTGACATGGCCTCCTTCCATCCCTGCTGTAGTTCTTGGCCCTGCGGTTCATCGTAGCCGATGGTTCGTCATCCCGATGTTTCCTCTTCTTCTTTTTTTTGGCTCTGGAAACATCGGGAGGAGAAGCCCCAGCATCCTCTAGCAGCACAAACTGGCTGGCCCTAGCAACCAGTTCTGGGTAGCTCCGAGGTTTCACCAGTTGTAGGAACTTGGATAAGTCCCCACTCTTAAGAACCCTCTGATAGTTGTGCATAACGACAGCGGGCTTCTCTGTTCTGTTGCGGCGGCGAAGAAGCGGTTGGTGTAATCTCGCAGGCTTTCCTTCTCGCCCTGCTTGATGTTAGAGAGCACCATGTTGGATACGACCATTCGTGTCCGGCCAATAACACAAGCAATCAGCTTCCACTTCAGATGTTCATAGGAAGAGATATTGGCTAGGAGGTGACACTTAGTGGCCTCATTAGGTTGGCGGTAGCAGACAACAGCATCGAACCCCTGAATGTGTTCGCGGGGGTCAGTGGTACCCTTGTAAGCTTCAAGGCGCGGCGGCCTGAAATCTTCTAAGACTGACGCTTGCCGGATGGCATCAGAGAAAGAAGCATTGTCATCTAGTGGACCAAAAAAGGGATCATGTCCGTATTGGAGGGCCTGAGCACCTGGGAAGAGAGGATTCCGTCCAGTGAGGAAAGAAGGGAAAACTGGAGGAAAGAAGGTAAGCTGAGGAAGTGGACATAGTGGAAGAGAATTTTGGTTCTGGTGGAATTCCCGAGGAAGAAGATGGTGTCTGAGCGGCTGAGAAGATCCGGATGACTGAGCAGAAGGTGTCGCGACCGGCGAGGGAGGTTTAGAAACCACCACAGCCGGCAAAGGATGTGCGGGAGCTGCCGCAATCTGTGGGAGAGGTGTAGGAGCCGCTGCAACCGGCAGGAGAGGTGCAGGAGAAAGCAGAGTAGCACAGACTGGTTGGGTCTACCTAAGAATCACGGCCTATTGGGTTGTAAGGCCAGTAACCAGATCGGTGAGGTTGGCCAGCATCCCCTGTAACTCTGAGATGTAGATACCTCTGAAGGAAGAAGTAGATCCAGTGCAACGCCGGGATGTTGAAGCTGAAGCTTCATCACCTGGTGCCCTGACAGAAGGTTCACCTGCTTGTGTGCTGCAAACTACGGAGTTGGTTCTGCGTGTCCTGGCCACCATCTTCTCGGAGTCTCAATGAAAGCACCAGAAAATGATGACGTGAGAAGTAGGGGGTCTCAAGAGACAGTAATATGCAGAGAACTAAGCCTAATAATTAAGGCTTAAGTGAGAGAAAGGCATCCAAAAAAGCATACAGAAGTTTAAGGTAGTTCAGGGAGGAAGTCCCCTACTTCTACATAATCAACCTGCAACATTTCACTATATTTCAAAAAAAAAAAGTCATTTGGGCTCAGTACAAGGGTTAAAACAGAGAGTAGAGAAATGGAAAAAGGAGAAGAAGAAAAAGAAGAAGAAGAAAACCAGCCGACTCGAAGACCTCCCTGAAGCCTCGTTTAGGGGTATTTATAGGCGGAAGGTAGCAGAGCTCTACCCGAATCTTCCGAAAAAGGATGTTGAGCCCATACCAGTGGTTCAATTGTTGTCGGCCACTCGATCTTCACAATCCTCCTAGGAATCCGTAGCAGCTGGAGCACGTGAATCTTTGGTTGGCGTGATTGGCAGAAGCATGCGCCATTGAAAATTGTGCGGTCGGGACATGCTGATAGCAACAAGTGCAGCTGAGAGACATTGTCACTGATGGTCTTGGAAGATGGCTCGAACCCTCATGGCCGATGGTTGAGGAGATCTCCGAAACATCGTGGACGATGATTGTGGAGAGCTGGGATCGAAACCTCGCGGCCGATGTTAAGGGACTGCTGTAGCTCAATCATTGTGGATGAGGTTTGGGGAAGGCTGAATCGTCGGGATCGATGGTTGAGACCTGCAAAAGTAAAGTCTACTGATTAGTGATTAATTATCATAATGGAGGCTTAGCGTGCCTCTCAAGGCGCCACTTGTACGGTTGAGATGCAGCACTGGAACCACGCGTTAACAAATGCATAATTATGAACTATACCCCTTGATATTGGTGAATGACTGGCCACTTCTTTAACAAGATGAAGGGCTAGATCTTTCCTAATTTAATGGAAAGGATACAATTTGTACGTATTTAAAGTATGAAATGACATATAAATATCTAATTTTAAAAGTTAAATGAATATAAACCACCTGACATATGTAATTCCATATTATATATATATATATGAAGAGAGAGAGAGAGAGAGTTGACAAGCCATAGCATTCCACGTGCTCAACTTCCATTGTTTATTAGGGAATATGATTAAACTACAACCAGTTATCCAAGGTTTGGCACAAATTTCATTGAAGTCCATGAAAGTTGAATCATTTCACAAGAGTCTATGAGGTAATCTAAATCATTTAATTTGTGTCCTTCCGTCAAATTTGTCATTAGTAAGTTAAGAAAAATTTAAAGTGATTAAAATGTCTAAAAAAATTCTTTTACTGGCAATCACCAGCTTGTTGCTAAAATATTAAAAAAAAATTAAGTGTGAGAAATTGACATCTAACAGAAAATTAATCATAAGAACTTGAAATAGAGAAATGAATAAAAAAAAAAGAAAAGAACAAGAAGATTTCATCTAAACAACAAAATGATATTTAGCAAACAAATGGAGCTCAAATCTGGAGAGGATGCTTCAGAAAGAGGGAACTTGGTCTTTTTTCAATTTGTAGGGAAAAAACAAAAGAAAATGTGAAGGAAGAAGGTGCTGGATGGAAAAATTACTCTGGAGGGTATCTGTCATTATGCTTAATTAAAATTCTAATTGTGTCGTGGCAACGATAGCTCATGAAGTTTCCTTGGTCTTCATATTTTAGTCCTTATTATTCAACTTATACCTCTCTTCTATCCTCTCAAAATGATCCTTTTGAGCGTCATATATTTTATGAAATATAATATATATCAACATTTTGTAGTTTATATTTCAATGAAGTTATATACATATTATGTGTTCCATTCAGATGTCTTAGGAAATTTAAAGCTAACAAGAATTTGTTCTCACCATCTAAAATAAGTACTTGGGTTTAAGTAATTGGAAAATAGCCAGCTACATATTCATTTAAGCTTCAAGCTTCTTTTTTCTTTAACATGCTTAACTATACAAAATGAACTCTCCATATATGTGCTTGATATGTTTTGGTCAACTTTGAGAATGATATTATGTACTACATAAGACTATGCTAGTTTTGCTAAACCGTAAGGAAACAATAACAAGAACAACAAAGCCTTAAACCAAACAATGAGGTTGGGTGCACAAATTTCTCCTCTCTTTATTACCCTATATATGAATAAATTTTAATAGTAAGTATAACTGACTTTCTTTGTTGTTTCGCAAGGGAAGGGAAAGGAAGGGAAAAAATACAAGTTTAGCAAACAATGAGCTTGGGTGCACAAATTTCTCCTCTCTTTGTTACTCTATATATGTATAAATTTTAATAGTAAGCATAATTGACTTTCTTTATTGAGAAAGGAAAAATTGTCTTGAACAACCGCTGTAAAAAGTCCAAACCTTTTACAGCATTCGCATAGAAAGCGATTTGTTTACGGTCTTTTACAGCGGTTAAAAATCACTGTAAAAGACCAATATTCTACTAGTGTTATTAAAAAATCATCTAGAAAAAACTATCTTGAAGTGTAAACTTATATCAGCCCAAAATAAATTTTCCTGTTTTTTTCTAGAATATGATGTCAATTAGCCCCAAAATATTGTGGTTTGAAAATCTTCAATTATCTTCACAATACAATCAAAGAAAAGTTACTTATAGTTTTCTAACTGTAATTCATTTGGCAGCATCACTGTTATACTAAGTCTGTCGGCCTTCACTAGTGGGTTGGGGAAGAAGGAAGCCGGCTAGGTTTTCTTCATTTCTGTTTCTCTCTTAGCCCAGAATTCTGGCCCTCAAACCGACGGAGAGGAACAATGAGAGCCAGAAATATATATATATAATATATATATATAATATATATATATATATATATATATATATATATATATAAAAGAGAGAGAGAAGTGGAAGATAATAATGAATAGTAAAATACCCAAGCTTCTTGAATTCTGCCTTAATATCCTTTTATTTAGTGGGTGCTCCTGGCTATACCTTTTTTTTTTGTTTTCCAATTAGAAGCCTTCTCCAATAGACATAATGATGCCTGTCACCTTTTAGATTTCCCATACGCCTTTTCTCAAGTTACAGTAAAGGACTGACAAACCCAACTTTATGTCCGATTTAGTGAAGCATAACTTCAGCATGATTGATGAGGTCGGATTGCTTAACCGGTCAATGTCAGGTCTTAGTGCATGCAGGGTGAGAACTATTCCAGCTCTAGCCAGGCACAGCTCAAGCCCGATTTACTAATTTATAAATCAATTTACGTTGGCTCGACTTAATTAATATTTTATTTCAAGTTCAATCGAACTTTAATCGAGCTATCTCAAATCTCTCAATAAATAAGAATTATTTTTTAATAAAAAATTAAGCAACTTTTGTTTGATTTTAAATGTGTCAGCCACATCCAAATGTTTGCTTAGCACATAGTATAACTATTATTTCTTACGCATTTCTTTTATAAAGATAATAAACAAATATATTATAAAAATAAATTATATTATCTTAATTTCTAAAAATGAATTTGAGCCGACTTGGAACAAAGGATCTGACCATGGCTCGAATTGGGCTTGATAAAGTTTCAAGATGTAAATGTGGTCCGTCTCATCTAACTAGACTCAAGCTAAATATCGATTTGAACATTGAGTAATCATCGATCTTGGGGCCAAATTCTCACGTCATATATTGATATTTTTGTCTCACCTCATATATTGTGTAAACTCTCATGTTAGGTCAAAATACGTGCTTTCTTGTTGGTCAAAGTGTTTCAAGATGATACTTACCACTTATTGACATATGGCTCTAGCGTTGCATCATAGCCATACACGTGACGCTCCTTCATCTTAAAAATTATGCATTAACCTTTGAAGCTGTTTGGAGCCTCCCAAAACTCGTGAGTGAGGTTTGGAGCCTCCTAAATCTCGTGAGTGAGGTTTGGAGCCTTCCAAATATCCTGTATGACCCTTGTTCAAACAGCTCTCCCAACCACATCGGGCACGACGTTTATCAGCTATACCTATCACTATCAGTGTACTCTGGCCACACCATTTCCAAAGCAGCATGCTTCTTCCAGTCACGTAAATCAAGGACCCGCGTGCTTCAGCCATCACAAATCCCAAGAAGCAGTACCGCGATCCAAAAGTCAAGCTCTCTTTTTGCTGACTCCGATCCCTCCAGTGGCCGACAAAGCAGCATAGGTCCAGGACTTATTTATGTCTTTTCCTTCCAGAAAATTAGGATAAAGCTGCACTATCCGCTGCCTACAAATACCAAGGAATAGGCTTCAAAAAAGAAGGAAGAGGACTCGCCCCAGGAAGAGTAGAATCCCTCCTCTATCACCTCTTATAAAACAGGAGCTTGAGAACAAGAAAAGCTCTCTTTCTCTCTCTTCCTCTTGTAAGCTCTTTGTATTAGTCTTCACGGCTACCTTTTTCTATTAGTGAAATCTCTTCACTGATTGCTTGGTGGACGTAGGGGATTCCCTCCCTGAACCACCTTAAATTGTTGTGTGCTTTTTTGGATGCCCCAAACTCTCTCTTAAGCCTCAACCAACGGGCTTATCCTTCTGCGTGCTGCCGTCTCTCAGGACATCTGTCTTTTTTAGTGTTCCTTGGGATCCCCAACATTCTACGTCAACACCACTTAAGATATCATATGTCCTCATTCCAATGTCCTTCCTACACTATTTTTGTCAACAATATTTCATGATATTGCCCTTTAGTCAAGAAGTCATCCTCTTTTATATCGGTGCCTTACGCAACTTTATTTTGTCGCTATTTTCATAATGCTGAACACTCAATAAGCAATTCCCTCTTATCAATGCCCGATAAAACTTTATTTTCTCAATGCTGCTTGTGTTAATTAGGGTTGATAACTAGTTGAGTTCGAGCGAGTTTGCCTCAACTCAAACTCGAAGATTTTAGGTTCGATTCAACAAAAATTGATTCAATTTTGAATCGATTTTTTAGTTGAATCAAACTTATTTTTTAATTTAAATATTCACTTTGAGTCAATATATATATATATATTATATATGTTTTTTATTTAAATTTAAATATATTATGTATATACTTATACATAAATCTCTTCAATATATACTATATATGATATATTGATTTACATAAAATATATTAATATTCATCCAAAAAGCTAGCATACATATATATTATTATAGAGATATTGAGTTAATTATGAATTGAATTGACTTTATTTCGAGCAAGTTAACTTCAAATCGTAAAAAAATTAAATCGAGTTTGAACTGAGTAAAATATAAGAGAGTTTTAAGCAAGTTTAAAGCTTCAGATATTTTGCCTCATATTGTTAATATATACCCAACACTCAAGATGTTATCTTCACTTGCAAGATATTTGACACATGAGACATCATCTTTTGATCAGGAAATCAAATTGAGAATAAAGAAGGAAGAAAAAAGAGTAAGAAGAGACCTATGGGTGAGGCCAAAACAAGCTTGAACTTGTCTGGCGATCCCAAGAGAAAAGAGAGGAGATTTCCCCTCTTGGGTGGAAGTTCTTCCCTATGATTAAAATTTCTCCCACTTTCCCTGTTGACTAAATCATTCCCCCATATTAGAGGAAGTTTTCTCGCCCTCCATCTATGAATAATTTTCCTTGGGGAGTTGGCTTCCTTCATTTCTTAAATGTAAATGACATGCTTTTTGTTTTCTTATAAATGGCTCTCATTTGTACTTAAAACCAACTTGGATTACCAACAATTTATATATTACTAGACATATCTTCTCAAAAAGAACCCTATTTTAAAGAGTTTTTTAGTCAAGGTCTTCACCTCTCTCTCTTTCTCTCATGTAAAATGGGACGACACAGACCTATGTGTTGAGGGCATCTTTAGTGTGATGTTAAAGAGTGGTAGTGGATAGATGGTAGATGATGGCAGCTATGGTGGCTATTGGCTAAGGTTTGAATAATGAAAAATATGATTATTTTTTATGCTTATTTTTTCTCATAAATAAGATAACTAGTGTTTCAAGAATTTTCATTTAAGGTTTTCTTACTCTTCTAGGATATCGACCTTTCCAAAGTCTCACACTAAGTCCATCCTGAGTCATCTTACACAAAAACAGAAATTTTTATTGACTAAGGTCATCTCTATTGTCTAATTATAGAAGCTATTTAAAAAGGAGCTAATCCTATCCTAAAACTATAATGTTAGACTAAACAAACTAATTAGCTAAATAAATAAATATATAATATTACAATTCAAATCCCAAAAACTCTAAAAATAAAATAAAATAAATTGAAATAATTTATGATATATATATCCAACAAACATCATGACACTATCTAATTTGTGCCCTCTATCATGCATTATAATATCTCTATTAATTATCCTTGAGTAAGAAGAACTTGACCCATAGAACTCAGCTCTTGTGCAAGTACCTCTATGACATCCTGATGAGAATGAGTTAAGTCTACTAGTGCGTACCTCTATAGGAACTAACCAGTTTATGTATATCTACATAGGATGCAACCAATCAATATCTCCAAATGATTAAGTAAATCTATGACTACCCTTTCTTTAATGTCAACAAATCACTAGAAATATATATATATATATATATATATATATATATATATATATATATATATGTATATATGTATATATATATTCATTAATCAAATATAGATGGAATCTCAACTTCAAATAAAAATCATATAATCATCAAGAACAATTCATCTGCTCTTTATTTGAAAGTGAATTTGGTAGTAGACACTCGGGTGTACGTTCACTCAAACAGAGCATTATAAATTAATCTCAACATTTTAAAAACTTTAATTTAGATCCATAATGTTGTAAAAGCACTATAATTTACTCTCAATTAAGACAAAATTATTAAAATTTCAACCATTATGCTTTAAAATTATTTTCAATTAGCAAATTTTAAATTTTTTTGAATATTATTTTGAAATATTAATATTTTTAAAATGTTAAATATTTGAGAGCAGAAAGCAAGAAATCACTGGAAAAATTAAATTTTAAATTTTAAAATTTTAAAGAGAAGGGTGCAAAATAATTTAGACTGGTAAAAAAAAAATCAAATTTTAAATTTTTATTAGGAATGGCTATCAAAAAAGACAAAATTCTGATTAAAGGATCAAAACTGTAGTATTTTTACAATTTGCAATGCTCATCTGCCTAGAAATAAGGTAAATACTTGGAGGCGCACCTCTACAGTAGGAGCTAATCCTACTTAGGGACTTAGCTTGATTATGCAACCAAAGGTAGTAGATTTAGATGATAATTGGGGTGATAATAACTGCCACAACTTTCTTCAGTAAAAGTGACTAAAGAACCTAATAGACCTCTGGATAATACAACGAATGTCTAATTATATTAATGCCTAATAGGCCATTCTTTATTTTTAACTTTTTTGATTGGCTCTCTCACAAGTTAAGATTTCTTATAGGTAATGGATGTAGATACTTCGTCATCCTTGATAAGATGTATAGAAATATGCCTAACTAGATTATAAAGTCATTCTGATCATGATTAATGGTCATCTCAATATGCTTTATATTCTTGACCTCCAAATCATTACATACCTAAATGATATAAATATTATCCATACTACAACAACAACAACAACCAAGCCTTAATCCCACTAGGTGGGGTCGGCTACATGAATCCTTTATTTTCATTGCTCCCTATCAGTTACTAAATTTTTATCTAAGTCTAAATAACTAAGATCACTCCTTATAGTTTCTTGCCATGTCTTCTTTGGCCTCCCTCTTCCTTTTTGTACATGGGCAAAATCAATAACTCAATTTTTCTAACTGGAACTTCAATCGGCCTACGATTTAAATATCCAAACCATCTAAGCTGACTTTCTCTAAGTTTATCCTCAATTGGTGCAACAATTATCCATACTACAATCAAAAAAAATATTATCCATACAAGGCTTCTACTCATTGTTATCAAATAATAGAGTATATAATTATTAGCTTATTTTCCTCATGATTCTTAATCAGGGTTGCTCAATAGAAAATATAATCTCATCATTACAATTAGTAAATTCAATCTCCCTCATTTACTTTAAAAGATCGACTTTTCTTCATTATGTTTTGGTCCTATGATTTTATCTTCATATGTTCCAACTCTATAATTCTTTCCTGAACATATTTGGGTTCAATGTTTTGTTTCTCAATATTTTCTTCACATTCATCCTATACTTTTTATGTTATTCTGCTACTACTAGCTTAAGTTTGAATGGGTGCTCTCCTCAAGAGGCAAGAAAACTATGCTAAAACACTAAATCTTGTCCGCCCATTGAAAAAAGTAAACTATTAATAAGAACATATGCAAAAAGTAGGTGCATCACTTGTGGAGGTATGACTATCTTATACCTCTCTAGATCTCACACAAAGTATGAATTTAATGAGAATAAGTGTCACACTAAATCTTGTCCTCCCTAAGAAAAAAGTAAACTACCAATAGAAACATGTGCAGAAATAGATATCATAATAGCAGGCATATCACTCATGAAGGCATGACTATATCTCATACCTTTCTTGGTCTTACACCAAGTGTTGATTTAATGAACTTGTAAAGGTAGGTATAGAGCCAGGATCAAGTTGTCGAGAAGCCAATGATGTTTTGGTATCTCTAGTATAATCGTGCAACATCCTAATATACAGTAGGAAAATATTTGTCTCCTAACTAAAACTTAAACTCCAATCAGGCCTAACCTACTCCATTCATGATTAAGCTCTATATCTATGATATACTACTTTACTTGACAGAGAAGCATTAGTTTCGTGATTCGAACCTAGCTTGCCCACTCGATTAAGTAATATTGATCAAAATTACAACTAAATTTAACTATTAATTATATATATAATTCAGTGTCCAAATTGCCTTAGAATTATGAGACATTTGATAGTACATTTAGGTATGATGTTGATCTACCTTTGAACCAACATACAGGGCTCATCGTGACACTGTAGATCTTGTTGTTGATATGAATATGTCTAATAACTATATGAGGAATTATCTAATGTGATCAAGACTAAATTGATTGTATATATAGAATTCATTGAGTTGACAGAATATATAGAATTCTATAATGTTATATGAAATGTAAGAAAGAAATGAATCCAATAAGGTCTAAAGGAAGTGCTAAAATTGACTATTATCTAAAATTTTACAAAGTCCAATCCATTGCAATTATCTGAGAATCCACTTAATGGTTATCTGAGTATGTGCCATTTACATACCTAATTAATTGATAATAACATAATATGCGACTATCATTACAGTAATCTAAGAATCCATTTAACTACAATTCAATGTTCTTTCCTCAGATTAGAGAGATACCTATTGACAACAATGCTAGTGTGAGTGATGTTTGCCCTCATACAAATCATTGCATACATCAAAATCCCTACAACATACTTTGGACCCTTTCGATTATAGTCTTGTTTATCCTTCACTAATACAATATACACTTTTTATGATGCCTTTATTAAGGCAGTTAGCAAGTTAAACCGTTGCGGAAAATTTTCAATAAAGTATTATATGGCAGTTGACTTTTGTTAACTGTTGTATGAAGCTTCAGATGGCAGTTGACTTAGTCAACTGTCGTCTAAACTTTTGGCCTTTACACGGTAGTTGACTGGTTCAACTGCCTTCTAAAGGCCTTTTGACAGCAGTTGACCAAGTCAACCTCCATCTAAAGCTATAAAACCCTCTAAGTTATACTAGCTCTCTAAAACTTTCGAACTTAATGCAAAGCCCCTAGATCTCTACAAGCTAGCTTACTCCATGCCACCCCTACACCTTCACCAATGACGCTGGGAGCAGCTACCCCTTCTTCTTCTTCTTCTTCTTTTTCATTTTTTTTTCTATTTTATTATTATTATTTTTTCAGATTGATCAACCAGTTATTGTGTAAATTTTGGTTTTCTTCTTCTTCTTCTTCTTCTTCATTTTTTTTCTATTTTATTATTATTATTTTTTCAGATTGATCAACCAGTTATTGTGTAAATTTTGGTTTCATTAATTTCAATTGTCATTCCCTACTTAATTTCATATAAGTTAAATCTTATTTATTTTCTTTTTTTCAGTTTATTTATATGTTAATTGTAATGTATATATAAACTTTTTTTAGTATTATAGGCTGAATTAATTGGCATATTTTAATTATATTAGACCTTATCTCAAATTCTTTTATAGATTTTGCACTGAGAAATGAATGTTTAGTTAATAAAAGAATAAGATATTTGTGCTTGAAATATGAAAATATAAAATTATTTGAAATAAATATTATGAAAGATTATTTATTTTTTTACGAATTTGATGAGTTTATGAGAGATGAATTTGATATGGTGAATCTGTAAGAAATGAAATGAATAATAATAAGAGAAATATATTATCTACTTGTACAGATGTTAATGTTAACATTGAAAATACAATTGAAAAAGTTAAAATGAAAGATTTAGTTTAAAATATTGAAAATAATATGTCAGAAGCTCCAAAAAGTTTAAAGAGTTGCTTTAAGAGGCCAAGAGTCTATCATATCTTAACTGTAAGAATTTTACTAATTTTTTTGTATTAATTCGCCTGTTTAACTAAAAGACAATAAATAGTTTGAGCAACAAATGCTTTACAGAATTACTTATTCTTTTAAAAGGCATGTTACTAGCTCCCAATCAACTTCCAATTTTAACTTACGAAACAAAGAAATTGGTTCGTACATTAGAGATACAATATGAAAAAATTAATATTTGTCCTAATGATTGTATTTTATATTAAAATGAGTATAGTAAATTAAAACAATGTCCAGAATGTAAGAAATCAAAGTGAAATATATGCATATGTTATTAAAGAAAAATATAGTATTCTAGAGAAAGTTATATGATATTTTCCTTCAATATTATGCTTTTTGAGATTATTTCAAAATAAAGAACATGCTAAAAATTTTATTTGATATGTTGACAGTGGAGGACATGTATTTGATCGAATAATGCGACACTTCGCTAATTCACCGTAATAAAATTTTTTTGATATTAGATTTTCAAATTTTGCTAAAGATCTGAAGGATTTAAGACTTGGGCTATGCACTAATGGCTTTAATCTGTACAGTGTTCAAAGTAGGCAGTACAGTTGTTGGCTTG
Source organism: Apostasia shenzhenica (assembly GCA_002786265.1). Classification (NCBI taxonomy): domain Eukaryota; kingdom Viridiplantae; phylum Streptophyta; class Magnoliopsida; order Asparagales; family Orchidaceae; genus Apostasia; species Apostasia shenzhenica. The sequence goes on along the minus strand of KZ452995.1, from coordinate 189,086 downwards.
TTTTCATAGTTATTTATAATTTACCTCCTAATTTATGCATGAAATATAAATTTATCATGTTGACTTTATTAATATCTGAACTGAAGTAGCCTGAAAATAAAATAAATATTTATCTTTTTTCATTTATAGATGATCTGAAAAAATTATGAAAAAAAAATAGTGTAAACATATGACACTTACCAGCATGAGATATTTACATTAAGGGCAACACTTATATAAATTGTGAATGACTATCCAGCCTATAATAATTTGGTAGAATTTAATGTTAAAGATTATTATGTATGTGTTATTTGTGGTGATAAAACTAATAAACAGCATTTGAAATACGGAAAGAAATCATATTACATGTGTTATAGAAAGTGATTGCCTCGAGATCATGTGTTTTGCAAAAAAAAAATTTAATGGTAATGCTGAGTTTTAGAAGGCTCCACGCCCACTTAATAGGAAAGAGTTGATATAACTTTTTAACAAGATCTCCTAAAAATAAATTATTAAAAAAGAAGATATATATTTTTTGACATTAAGTATTGGGATCATTTGTCTATTGTGAACATCATATCAAAGATGCTGCAACCAATTTCAAAAAAGTTCTAGTAATTTAAGCATGAATCATTGTATAATCTTGAGGGAACGTATTATTGATGGCTAATATTGTAAATATGTCTTGTCCTTTTGTAACCCTATAACTATATATTATAATGTTAAGGGTAAAACCCAAACTATTGAGATTTGTGCATTAATCTTCATGGTATCAGAGCTAATGTGCGGCTCTCCCGATTCTCTCCGCCTTCCTCATCGAGAGCTCACCGGATCACAAAGCTAAGCTCTCTCCTTTCCTCTTCCTACTCCTCTGTTCTTCCTCTCTCGGCGGAGACCCAGCAAGCCGCAAGCCGGCGACTAGTCGCGCCAACCGCAAATCTCGCGGACGGCGAACAACGCCCTCCTTTCCTAGACGTCGGAACTCTTGATCCACTTCATTTTTTTTCCTGAAATCAGCAGATCCAGCACTGCAGGTGCCATCCCTCCCCTGGTTTCTATCCTCTCCAACTTCTCCACACTCAGATCTGACGGTGTCGGAGTTGGAGATCTGTCGTATTCTATTTTCTCCTAAAAGCATCGCTGCTCGTTTACGCGGTCTCACCAGCAGTCGCTATTTCCTCGGCAACTCTTACTCTTTAAAGGAGATCAGCTAAGTATATTTCAAAGGCCATTAAATGGATTCTTCTTCATCCTCTTCTCAGGTATCTGCTTCATCCTCTTCTCAGAGTTTACAAGCAGCTCCTGTTACACATGTGGCTTCTCTATTTCAAATATAAAATACTATGTACCTGATGTTTTGGATTTCACAAATTTCTTATTATGGCGAGAGCTTTTTGTAACTGTGCTGCAAGGTCATGATGTATATGAGCATGTTGATGGCTCAGAACCACCGTCACCTCTAGATCCTTCTTTTAAACTTTGGCGTCAAATTGACTTTTTGGTATTATCATGGATTCATGCCACAGTATCACGTGATATTCGTCAGGCCATCATTCAACCGGGTGTTCAAATAAGTGCACGTGAGGCTTGGCTTTCCATTGAACGCCTTTTCAATGACCAAGTTATTGCTAAGGCCCTTCAACTACGACAAGAGTTTAACTCTCTTAAGAAAGACACTATGACTATGCAAGCTTATCTTCAAAAGTTAAAATCTTTAGCTGATTCTCTTACTTCTATTGGTTCTACAATCAGTGACAGAGATCTTGTTCTCCAAGCTTTACAAGATCTTCATGATTCAGATTATGCTCCTATTCGTGCAGCTATTTCCACTCGGATTCCTTTTCCTTCCTTTCAAGAAGTTCGTCCTTTACTACTTTATGAAGAAAATAATGTTAAAGTCGTTCAAGCTCAGAGTCATCTTCAGCATATGTCTTTAGCTACTCTGCCCTCCACTCAATCTGCCATGGTTACAACTCATTCATCTGATGCTTCAAATCATTTTCGTGGTAGTAATGGATGGTGTGGTCGAACGTGGGGGTGTGGTCACAGGCGTGGTGGACGCAATAATGGTTTTCGTGGCTATAACAACTACAATTCTAGTTCTTTTTATCATGGATATTCCAGGCCTTACAGTGGTCCTCTTGGTTATCAGAACAATGGTGTATCTCCCTCTATTTTGGGTCCGCGACCTTCCTCTAATTCTATAACACATGCACCTCCTCAAAGTTCAACTAATTTATCTTTGAAATGTCAATTATGCTTGGGATTAAATCATACTGCTCTTGATTGCTTTCTTTTCTCAAAAGCATTTTCTGAATCAAGTCCACAAACATATGCTGTTTTTCAACCATCTACTTTTCCGGATTCAAACTGGTACTTCGACAGTGGTGCTACTTCTCATATGACTTCTACTCCAGGTAATCTTCATTCCTTTTCCTTTTATAATGGTTTTGATAATATTTAAGTTGGTGATGGATCTCTTTTACCTATATCTCATATTGGTTCTTTATTTATTCCTTTATCTAGTGACACAAGTTCTCTTTCTCTAAAAGGAGTTCTTGTGTCCCCCCTTTTGAAAAAGAATTTAATTTATGTTCGTCGTTTTACTACTGACAATAATTGTTCTATTGAATTTGACCCTTTTGGTTTTTGTGTTAAGGACCTCCAGACGAAGACTCCTCTTTTCAGGTCCAATAGCTCTGGTCCTCTTTATCCAATTGGGGGTATCTCTTCTAGTAGCTCACAGCTCTCTGCATATTTTGGTGCTCAAGTGTCTTTTGAACATTGGCATCAGCATCTTGGTCATCCCAACCCTCGTGTTGTATCTCAATTTTTACGTTCTCATTCTATCTCATATAGTTTGAATCAGTCTCAATGTTCTCTTTGTCATGCTTGTCAATTAGGCAAACATTGTAAGTTACCTTTTCAAAAGTCTGTTAGTTCTACTACAATTCCTTTTGAGTTAATCCATTCAGATTTGTGGACAAGCCTAGTATTTTCATTTCAACAATATAAATATTATATTATTTTCTTGGATGATTATACACATTATTGTTGGTTGTTTCCTTTAAAACATAAATCTGAAGCTTTCAAAAAGTTTATGGAATTTCAAGCTTATGCAAAAAATCAATTTGGTTATGACATCAAAGCCTTTCAATGTGATTCTGGTGGTGAGTTCAACAATTCCGCATTTAAAAACTTATTTGGTACTTCTGGAATCATTATGCGGTCTTCTTGTCCGGGAACGTCACAACAAAATGGTAAAGCTAAACGTATGCATCGCACATTATTAATTATGGTACGTTCTTTATTATTTCATGCATCTCTTCCCGCAGAATTTTGGGTTGAAGCTATTAATATGGCTATTCTTCTTTTGTATGTTGATGACATTATACTTACTGCTTCATCCTATGAGTTCTTAAGTCACTTGATAACTCTTATGAGCTCGAAATTTGCTATGAGTGATCTTGGCACTGCACTATTTTTGGGTATTTCTACTACACGCCGAGACGATGGTTTGTTTCTATCTCAATCAAAGTATGCTTCGGACTTGTTGGATCGAGCTTCAATGTCTTCTTGTAATCCTACTCGTACTCCTGTTGAAGTTACTGGCAAACTATCTCAAACTGGGTCTACTCCTTTTTCTGATCCCTCCTATTATCGAAGCATCGTTGGAGCTTTACAGTATTTAACTTTTACCAGACCAGATATTGCTTATGTCGTTCAACAAGTTAGCTTATTTATGCATTCACCACAAGATCATCACTTTCATGCTGTTAAACATATCCTTCGATATATAAAAGGCACACTTGATTGTGGTTTGATTTTCCGTCCATCTTCTTTAGCACAATTAGTTGCTTATTCAGATGCTGATTGGGCTGGTTGCCCCGATACTCGTCACTCTACTTCTGGTTATTGTATATTTTTGGGAGATAATATGATTTCTTGGTCTTCCAAACGCCAATATACTGTCTCCCGCTCTAGTGCAGAGGCTGAGTATTGTGCAGTTGCTAATGCTGTTGTTGAATGTTGTTGGATTTGAAATCTTTTAGAAGAGCTTCATATTCCTTTAACATCAGCTAGCATAATATTTTGTGATAATATTAGTGCTATATATTTATCTAATAACCCGGTTCAACATGCTCGAGTAAAACATGTTGAACTTGATCTTCATTTTGTTCGTGAAAGAGTTGCTCTTGGTCAAGCTCGGATTTTGCATGTTCCTTCTTCACAACAGTTTGCAGATATTATGACAAAGACACTATCGTTTGTATTATTTCAAGATTTTTGTTACAATCTGAATGTTTGTCCTTCCATTCAGATTGTGGGGGGGGGGGGGGGGGGTATTGATGGCTAATATTGTAAATATGCCTTGTCCTTTTGTAATCCTATAACTATATATTATAATGTTAAGGGTAAAACCCTAACTATTGAGATTTATGCATTAATCTTCACGAATGCCAATAACACTAGAAGTAACACAAGGGTGTGGCTATACGTTTTTAAGATAATGTAGCATGCAACATGCCTGACTTCAATATTATACCTCAAATCTGATGAGGCCATGCAGTCATTATATTTCTTCCATTTAGTATTCTTTATGTTATTATTTAATTTTCCATTATTTGTTCCATCTTGCTTAATTAGTAAAGAATATAAGTACTACCATTATTTGGTTCAATATGGACATGTGAAATCAACCAAAAGGAATACCTAGATGATCTGCATATAAACTGGGAGAATTTAATTCGAGAAAAACACCAATCTCTATTCCATCTGAATAAAGCTTTGTAGTTTGTACTGCACTATGCAGTGCCTGAAAAATCATTTTCTAACACATGAAATCAACATGACAGCTAGCAAAGGTACGGCGCCAGACAGCGTTGGTACGCAGAAATCGATCGATAATCTAAGAATAATGAGTACAGTAAGTATCCCATTTTGATTTCATCCATCTAATCAAAAGCACCTTTGCTCCAATATCTGTCATTTCTCGGTCTTCAATCCCCTGAGCAAAGGAAAAATTTTCCTACAGTGATTCCCAATTCCCCATATGCCCTAATTGTTCTTTCTTACTTTCAATGAGCACTAATTAGCTGCTTAATTTGATCGACGGAAATCGTCAAGCACAGGACAGATATTTAAGCAAGCAAGAATGAAACCCTAGAATGAGTGAAGGAGAAGTGAGGGAATATTACCTGGAGCTGGCGAACTCGTAGAGCTTGCCGCGGGGGGAGAAGACGATGACGCCAACCTCGGCGTCGCAGAGAACGGAGAGCTCGAACGCCTTCTTGAGCAGGCCGTTCCTCCTCTTCGAGAACGCCACCTGCCGGCTCGCCGAGTTCTCTATCCGCCTCAGCACCGTCCTCCCCCGGACCATCTCCTCCCGCCAAACCGCCGGAGATCGATCGATCTGGACGGCAAATCGACGGAGGAAGGCGAGGGCAGCACTTTCCTTATGCGTATCCCCGGCCTCCGTTGCTCCTGATCAGGTAAAGAGGAAGAAGAATCCCCTCCCCGCGACGCCATTGGCCTCAGCCGCAAGTTGGTAAAAATCCATCCTTTTCTCCTTTCTCTGCCCTTTTTTGAACATTAACGAGCGGAGCTGCGGCAATAATGGCGATGGTGAAAATAAAGAGGAAGGAGCCACTGGCAATGGGAATGGCGGGGCCCACCTTGTACGAGAATACAAGGCGCTCATAGGTCTGCGGGTCCTCCGTACAACGTTGCCCAATGCTAAAGTTTAATTTTTCAGCACTTTGGCTGCATAATTAATAAAAGATTTTTCTAAATTAATTTTATTAATATTTTATATTTATTTCATATAATATATAAATTTAAATATTAGAATTTAATTTTATTTAATATTCTACGTAAATTTTTACTTTAAAAATTTAATTTTATCTTATATCTTATAAATATCTCAATATATTTTTAATAATAAAATTACTATATTATAAATCATAATATTAAAATATTTTTTTTCTTTATTTTTAAAAATATAAGATTTTCGAAAAACCATATTAATGCTAGAGCATCGTAGACTGTTACCTACTTGATATAATAAGATTCTATCTGTGACTTGAATAACTTAGTAAAGCAAATTAACATAAATAAGTAATAAACTTATTTCTAATATTTAATAAATAAATCATATAAAGTTGGTACCCTTATTTCAATGTAAAATCTCGCCGCGCAGAAATTAATCAAAATCTTTTTTTCTTCTTTTTTTTCTCTCTCTTTTATGTTGTAGAGCTAACCTAATTATAGTTATCTCATTTAAATTAATATAAATACATATATTTATTGCATATATATTAAAAATATTTACCTTCTCTCATGCGCGTTCTTCTTCTATTTTTTGCCGCAGGACGTTGTGCACAAGCCAACCGACCAATTGAACTCCGTTAATGAGCCGCCAACTAAGTTAGATTATTGTGTCTTCACCGACGCTTAACCTCCTCCTCGTTCTCCTCCCAGGGCACAGTAGAGGGCAGCTAGATGCTTGCAAAGGAAGAAAGTTTTCATTTTTATCCAATTTAATGGCATAATTTCATTTTAATCTCTTATTTTTATGTTCTTATAAATAATTCTAAAATTTTTTGGTCTAATTTTTTGTCATATAAAATTAAACTCAATTTTAGCAAATTTTACATCTTATTTTAAGTTATATTAAACTATAAAAATTATTTGTATTATAATTTAATATATATAAATTAGGATTTATTATAATTAAATTTTCATATGAATTTCTTAATAAATCCCCTTCAATTAATATAATCATGATTATTAACTTATTAAAATATATTCCGTTCTAACTTAGCTTTCACGGTGTTACAAAACTGTTATCTTATTTCATTTATTTTTTTCTCTTTACTTCTCCTCTTTCTTGATCCAGTGTCAATTAAGTGGGCATGATATTATACTTAAGATGGGATTTAAGTGAGCCTTTTTATAATTTTACATGACTATCATTATGTAGATAATTTTGTGCTCATATATAATTAGATCTATAAAATTATATTATATGGTATTAGATAATCGCATACAATCTCATTTCTTTTTAATCACAGTCGACCTCTCGGAGGCCTTGTAACCTCACAACGTGCAAAACAGACTCTCTATAAGAAGTCGTGTATTTCTATATCGTTTCTTCATATGAAGTGTTATTCCTTCTCTTATAATTATGTATTTTTTAAAAGGGATAATTACCTACATGCCACACCATTTAGTTTTATTTATGGCTTACCCATCCATTCTTAATTAGTTACGCTATGCACACTCAAAATATTATAAAATCTTATATATACATATTTTAACATATTTCTATTATAATGAACAATCATAATTTTTCAATAACCTAACTATAATTAAATTACAAAAAATCTGAGTTGTTTATCATATTAATTTAAGGATATTTAAATATATTTTGAGTGAAAATCTTAAAACCTTAATATTTAGGTGGCGGCAAAGGAAAGAGATATCCGCGACGTGAATTGATTTTAGGATAAATCAGCGCTTTAGTGTAGTATTGAGGAAGGGAAAAATATGTGCCATTAAGAGTAAAAATATAAATTTAATGATTTACTAATAGAATTTTTTTTTTAAAATAGATTTTGATTAAGTTTTAACTCAAATATGTGTATGTAAGATTTTGTAATATTTTGAGTGTGCATAGCGTAATTAACTAAGAATGAATGAGTAAGACATAAATAAAACTAAATTATGTGACATGTAGGTAATTATCCCTTTTTAAAAACCATTTTCACTATATCCCTTGAAATTAACTGTTGTTCATATTAATTTAAACAATTTATGTTCTTATTTTAATTTATTAATATCAACCTTATTAAGTCAATAAAAATATACAACTATCCTAGAAAAATTAAGAAAAGGTAATTTATTTAAAATAATAAAGAAAAAAGAACTTAAATGTTAAAAACGTGGTAAATTGCATTTAAGCTCCTAGAATTAGAGGAGTAACAATAAATAAGTCTCAATATTTAAGAATTCTTAATTTAAATTTAAAGTACTTTTTGCATTGATACTAGGCTATCGAGATTAATTTTCAACTTTTTTTTTATTCTATTTGTCAAAAACTTGTATAATTAATGAAAATTTAAATATATAAGTTAAAACATTAAAAATATTAAAATTTTAAAATAAAAAACTAAATATTTAATAATTATAATATTAAAATTTATTTAAATATTCTTAGTATTTGTCAATTAAATTTTTAGTCTTGAAACGCAAAAATGCCAATTAAAGGTAAAGAACAGGTAAAATTAATAAATAATTGTACGAGGAGTAAGAAAAAGATGTTACATTAAAAGTGTTTGATAAAAATTTAATTTCCTGCTTTTTGTGAGGGTAAGAAATTTAAGAACTTTAATCTAAAATTCAAAACTTTATATTTTTTAGATTTCAGGTTAAAAATTTAAATTTAAATTTCTTAATTCGATATTTGTTCCTCATTAAAATTTTATTATTTTCGAATTATATTTGATAGATAGATAGATAGGTAGATAGAGATCAAACTGATGTTTTAAAATCATTAGTTTGAATTTTTAATTCTTTAATATTTAAAAATAAATTTAAAATATATCTTTTTAACTTAATATTATTTTATTATTTGAAATAAAAATTATAAAAAATTAATATCACTAGATTGGGACAAATAAAAAAAGATTATAAAGCTAAAAGATAAAACTTATAATTTTAAAATTAAAATTTCTATGTTAAATGATTTAAATTTTAACTTAATATTTTTTTATTTTAAAGAGGGAGATTTCAAAATGAAATATTACACACTTTAATTTTGTGAGATTAAATAATTAAAATTTGTGCATGTGCATGAAATCCTTGCTTGCATACATAGTTTGGAGCATTGTCATAACAGAAGTATTACTTTTATCTATCTTGAACTTGAGTCTTTAACCTTATATAATTGGTTAACTGGTAATTATGACATTAGTTGGCGTTATATTATTAATATTCTGAGAATTAAGCACTTACTTAAGGGTATTCATTATAAAGTGAGCCATGTTTGGAGAGAAGTCAATTATGTTGCTAATTTCTTTACCAATTTGCAAAGTAACTCTTGGTTCTCTGATTGCTGGGATGATATTCCTGAGGGTGCTCGGAATTTTATTAAAGCTGACAAGGATGGTAAAAAATACATTAGAAGGTTGTAGCCTACTGCATTTAATTGCTACTTTGCTGGGCTACAGTTACATTTCTCTGCAGCTGGTGTTCAGGCTGTAGAATGCTGGGATTTCTATTGTAGACTGCGGATTGAAGGCTGTAGATTTCAATTTACTTGCTCCTTGGGAGGTGGATTCGGGTGCTTTCTTCCTCTCCTCTTTTTCTCTGCTGCACTTTTCTTTGTTTCTCGGTCCTTGCATTTTGTTGGTGGTTGGGAATCTTGGATGTGGAAGGTTCCTCGGTTTTCTTTTCTTTATTTATATAAGGGAGTAGTACTCTTTATTTTAATTCTTGTTTTTTGCTTGTAAGGGAGAGTACTCTTATTTTCTCTTTTCCTTTTCTACTTGTAATTAGGGTTCTTTTTTGCCAGCAGGGGGCTGGATGAATAAGATTCCCCCCATATTAGTGTGAGGGTTTTTTTTAAAAAAAATAAAAAATAAAAAATTGTGCATGTGCACATGGGCCATACTAACCATGTTCGTATCGTTTTTGATAAAATTTATTATAAAAAATAATTAAATTTTTTTTTGTGATATTCTTCTAACTAGATTAATGTAGAAAGAGCTTGCCAAAGAATTAGAAAGTCTCAAATTTGAACTATGCTATCATTGTAATTTTTTAAGCAGGGTAAATTATGGTGTCTGGAAATAAAATAAAAAATTTAAAATTTTAAAACTTTTAAAATTTAGAATACTTTTATTAATTAGTGAAAGGCATGAAATTTTATTAATATCTCTCAAACAAAGAGAAATAATTATGCAATCAAGACAGAACACAAGAGACATGAGAGCAACTCATAAGAAAGGGCAAGAATGTCATTTACATTCACTTTTAAAAAGTCAAGTTATTGTAAGGCTCGTTCGATAAGAGAAACCTGAATATGCTTTTCTCTTAAATTATTTATTTTACATATTATATATACCTCGATATTGTTATAAATATATAATGTGTCTACTTATAACACATATATTCAACTTAAAATATAAAATAAATTAGATAATAGGTCAATTTTGGCTTAGATTTTAAAACCGTGTTGATACATCAGTTAATTACTAAGATGCCCTTTATCAATTTATACTTATAATTATTATAATATTTTTATAAACACAAAATATAATATCCCGACTGCCAATAATCCGAGCTTTAAAATCATCACACTCAGATTACTAATAATCAGAATATTAGAGAAAAAATTCTCCGACTTCTAAAAAAAGTACACATCTTTTTCTCTTGTTTGTCCATAATATATCAAATTTACAATTTATACTTATACATATGACAACTCATTGAGATTTCTTAACTCACATTCTCAATTCCACAAATCTATCTTCTTTTTAGTTTGATTTTTCTTCCAAGTCCTTTTTTTGTACCATGAAGTACCTGCCATATTTCATGCAGAAGTCCATTAGAATGGATTCAGTAGGAAAAATCAAAAGTCTGTATAAGCAAAATAATCAGAAATAAACATTAAAAGTGATTACAAGCAAAATCTTGCAGTATCATACACTATTGCTTCATCATTCCAAAGGTATACATATTCATATTTTTAATTAATCAATCACTTTTATTATCAGACTCAGTTTACACCTTAGCCACAGTTAAGCAGAAGCCCTTACAATATTGTTCACTATACTTATGATAAGTATCCTTCATAACACCGAATATAATAATTCTTGCATTCCTCACAACGTCAAGAACAATGTTTGACTACAACATCCATAACATCAGATTTATTAGTCTTAACAATCCTCCAAACATCGATTATGGGTTATCCCCAAATATCGATTACGAGGGCTCGGCTACAACACCATATCCTAGCAATTCTTCAAACATCGATCATGGAGTTTAGGCTACAACATCATATCCCAGCAATCCTTCAAATATCGATTACGGGGTTTAGGCTGCAGCACCATATCCCAGCAATCCTCCAAACATCGATCACGATGTTAGGAAACTACTCCATCATACATTACATTAACATCGTGTGAAAGTATGGAGTTTATATCAATATCCCTTAACAGGGTTCATATTAACACCCCTTAACATGATTCATATCAACACCTCTTAACAAGTTCATTGTATCATACAAGTAAATTTTATAATATTATGTACAATATTATAAAAAATATCAAACTATGGACACGATGTTTGCATAAATATTGTAGATAAACCTTGGCCATGATACTTGCACCGACAATCCTTAACTGCCGAACATCGGACCGTCAAACTACAATTAGTCAAATATCGTTTCTCCATAACTTTGTGTTATTAGTTTTACTTATAACATCAGTATACTTGCATTATTCTATTCTCATGATAGTACCACTCAATATATCAGTCTTACCAAATATCAGGGACGATGATTGTTCCACCAAACATCGGTTCCACAAAATATCAGGGATGATGATTGTCTCACCAAACATCAGTCCCACCAAACATCGGGGACCACGATTGTCTCACCAAACATCAATCCCACCAAACATCGGGGACGACGATTGCTCGGTGGTTTTGATTTCTCGGTGTATTGTCTCTCTGCCCAAACTCACTGAAATGGTCCTCAACAACTACCCATAGTACCACAAATTCTTGCTTATTGTCAATACTACTCTCAGCAGTAAACTGACCTTACGTCATCGTCATTATTGTCAATACTACCCTCACCGTTAGACTGGACTTATAGCATCATCTTTGTTAATACTACTCTCAGCGGTAGACCGGACTTATAGCATCATCTTTGCCAATACTACACTCAGCGGTAGACTGGACTTACAGCATTATCTTTATCGATACTACCCTCAGCGTTAAACTAGACTAACAACATTAATATTATCACATTTTCAATTTAGGCAGACACTTATACCATGATAAATCGGAGACCACTTTTTTTTTCCCTTTCTTTCACAGTTCATTTCTTTAACACAAGTCCTGTAGACTTGACTTTTAAGTTATTCTCCACAATATTATCTTTCTCAGTTAACAAGAAGGTAATAGAGTAATTACAATATTTCTTCACATAAATACTCAATTATAAATCAAGAATTCATGCATATCTCTTTAAAGAAAAATATACCTTTTCGCACGAAGCAAAAGATTTACAGCTCTATCTCTTTTATATTTATATGCATGAGATTTGCCTATCTTACATCTGCCATTACCAAGAAAATAAATGAATATTAGCTTGAATCTCCTCTACTTCAAGTTCGCCCTGTCCGCTGGGTTACTTCTCCAGTTTTTAGGGGACCAGAATCACAGAAAGAGTTCATCCCAGAGAAAATGACAGAATCAGAGAATATATATATATATTATTCTCTTGCATATTTTCATACAACTCAACACTTGACACAATTATTCTCTTGCATATTTTCATGCAACTCAACGCTTGACACAATTATTTTCTTGCTTGTTTTCATGCAACTCAACACGTGGCACGACTAAGACCTGACACCAACTCTTTAGGACTTGCCCACCAATTGCGTACTATCCTAACATCTGATTTCAGGATTAGTTATACACGTGGCACCAAAAATTCATACTACATAGTATCGTTCACGAGGTTATGCCTAACTCATATTTCACGTTCATCGTGCATGATGTTCCGCCTGAGATGGGTGGCAAGCAGGCTAGCAGAGAGAGAGAGAGAGAGAAAGTACAGGGGAGAAGAGAAAATGTACTTTTCATATTTTATAAAATTTTAATATTTAAAAATTAAAAATAGATTGCAACATCACATATTAAATTTTTTAAATTATGAATATACTTAATATTATGCTCTAGAGACCAAGATGTAATTTACTAAAAAAAATATTCATTTCATCGTTTTGGTATCACAGAAATAATTCAAAATGTTTTACATTTTATTCTATTAAAATTCATTCGTAGCCCATCAAACTTTTTTTAAATAAGTTATTTTTAAAAGCCCAATAAACGAAGGCCAAATCTACGGCCCAACAATTGAGCTCAATGAAAAATTTGATGCACATTAAACTATAGCATTGTTGTAATTTTAGGGACTAAAATTAAATTTTTTTAAAAATTAAGACCAATTTGCAGCTCTAGTTCCTCATTAAAAAAAAAAAAAAAACTATAATACCAATAGTTTACGGTTGTGAATGACACCAATTTTGACCACTTCAGATATAATAATAAATTTGAAAATGGAGCCTAAATGAACTTTGTGAAACAAATTTTAAAATTGAATTGAGCAGCTCCCTAGTGGGTGAATTAAAAATATCTGAAACGCAAAACTCTCACGAAACCTATATGATTTTTGAATCGACTCAAAATCGGTTCAAAAATTTTGAATCAAATCATAGGTTAGGGACTTCGGCTCGAAGTTTATTTCGAGCAGATTTCGAGTTAGCCTAGCTCGCTCGAAACATAATTCGATTTAAACTCAAAATTATAAGTATAATATAAATAATTTTGATATATATTATTATTATTGTATATAAATTAACTAATAGTTTAGTGGTGGAGTGGAGAAGATTTAAAGTTTATTTTTCTCAAGGTTCAGAAATTAAATCTTTTTGGACACATAATATTTCTACAATTTTTTTACAATTATGAGCCGATTCAAATCATAATTTGAGCCGGCTCGGCTAGAATCATGCCCCATTTCGATTTTACACAGATTTTGAGCAAAGCCGAACTTAAAATTTTTAATTTTATATTGCCAAGTTCTTGGGTAGCATGTGGCAACAGGCCAACACAGGCCTGGATGCAATTTAACCTATTTTTTTATCTATAATAAAGACTTTGCAATCTCCTTCAAAAATAATTTCTAAAATATTTAAACATTTATATTTTAGCACCTATATTATCTAAAATATTCTAGAAATGACCATCACATTCAACTATTAGAACATCACTATAACCATCACAACAAATTAAATTATATGACCTCCACAACACTTTCCCTAATTTCTCAGTGAGTCGCAAGAAATGAATTACCACAAGGGATTTTGTGCTTCTCCACGAAATCTATATATCTCATGGTCCTCACAAATAGGGGTGAGAACGATTCGAATTCGAGCTTAGCTAGGTATGGCTCAAACTCTACTCGTATTTTTAAAAAAGAGTATCAATAAATTGATCTATCATAGTTTAAGATTTTAATTTATTAGTCAATATATTGACCAATTATTGGAATTGTACATTACTTTTCATAAAAGAATGTATAGTCGTTGTGGAGCTATACATATGTTAGATGCTAGTTATTTAATGCATATAAACGATTAATCGTATTTTTTTGTGCGCTTTTAAGTATTTAGGATCACACATGTATACAATGTTACTATCAGAGTTATTGATTTTATAGTTTTTTTTCACCCAAGTTCTTTGTGATTCTTGATTTGATTCGTTTTTGTAATTGATATATAATATAGTATTATAGGCTATTGCTAATTTTTTTTATAAAAAAAATGCCGGCCAGCCTTTTTAAAATTATATTTTGAGCTAGCTAAGGCTAACTCGAAATCGGCTCGAAATAAACTTCAAGCCAAAATCCCTAACCCTTGATTTGATTTAAAATTTTTGAACTAATTTTGAGTCGATTCAAAAATCATATAAGATTCGAGCGAGTTTCGTGTTTCAGATCTTTTTAACTCCCATACTGAGGAGCTGCTCAATTCAATATTAAAATTTGTTTCACAAAGTCCATTTAAACTCCATTTTCAAATTTATTATTATATGTGAATTATTCAAAATTGGTGTCATTCACTGCTGTAAACTATTGACATTATAGCTGTTAGAACCTTCTCTAACACCCTTAGTCGAATAGTTTTCCTCTAACAGCCCTAGTCGAATAGCCCTGATTGAACAGCTCTAGTCGAACAGCGCTTCAAGGAAATATTTTCAAATTATACCATCCGTACTACTATAGTAAGTTGGGACTTGAGAAGAGATTTTAGAGAAAAGGGTTTTAGAGAAGGGGTCACCCTTGACTCTCCATCGCCGAGCTGCCAAGCTTGTAAGCTGGGACTTTGAGAAGGGGTTTTCCCTTGATTGCCCATCACCAAGCTAACCTAACTATAAGTTAGGACTTTGAGAAGGAATTTTAGAGAAGGGGTCACCCTTGACTCTCCGTCACCAAGCTGCCATGATCATAAGCTGAGATTTTGAGGAGGGTTTACCCTTAACTACCCGTCACAAACTTGTAATAGATATGAGCCAAATTAATTATACATGCAAGTTTCAGAGAGAGAAGAGAGGGGGGAGAGGGGATAGTAAATTTAATATTTTATAAATTGTTAATATTAAAAAAAAAAAAATTGATTGGTATATTATATCTGACTTAAAGATCAAAATATTAAATTTTTAAATCTATAAACATACATGATATTATGTTTACACAACAAGCAGAAGTCGATTTTACGCTGTGATCACAATAAAAATTATTTTGTAATCTTTTTAATGTCGATCATTAGCTTCCAGAGACCGACCATATTGGATCCAACAATTTCACCTCTTTCGAGCCAGACCGATCTGGAAGGTTCGCAACCGGTTCTATTTTGGATCCGGAACTGACTCCGGCTACCTTGAATCTGTTGGCTGGTAATTCAAGGTGCTGGTTCCAATTAAATCAGTTCTGACCTACAAGATTTTATAATTAATTTTTTCATTTTTTGTTTTTATTTTTCAATTTTGTTTATAATTTTCTAATTAAACAGATTATTATTAACTTTTCTAATTTTTGTTTTTTATTTATTTGTTTCTAATTTTCTAATTAATCGGATCCATCGAATTTTATTTATTTATTACTTATTAAAAACTAATGTATTTTTTAGTTTATTTATTTCACCAAAGACTTTGTTTCACTCACTCTGTCTTATCTGGCTGCAGCCCAAAAAAAAATTCATCTAATTCTTTAAAATTATTTTTATTAATATTTATATTATTTCACATTATATATAAATTTAAATATTAAAAATTAATTTATATAAAATATAAATTAATAAAAAAAATTAATTTTTAATATTTAATAATTAAATAATTTTTATTTTATTTTATAATATTAAATTTTTTTTCTTTTTATTTAAAAATATTTAAAATATCTCAAAAATATATTTATATCGAACAGATCTTTTTTTTAATGTATTAATACTGTATCTGTTTGGCGATAATTAACAATGTTGTTGAACCTGATATATTTACAACATATATAAATCCCAAGATTATAATTGCATGATTAATTATTATTATCAAATTTTTAGAAAAATTAGTAATATGCTTAAACAATTCCAAAAATCTTTTTAATTGATTTATCTTATATTTTATTTAATTCAATATTATTTTTATATTATATTATATTATATATAATAAAAATAAATAATTATTTTTTACGTTATAATAAAATAGCATTGAAACAAATGCCCCCTTCATTACACTTTGATATAAGCTTATTGTAGCATTTTCTACAGATATACTGAATTTAAAAAAATTCAAAATCTTTAGGTTTATTTGTTTAGCTTAATTAAAATTAATATTATTAATTTAATATATATAATTTTTAATATTAAAATTTAATTATATTTTATATTATGCATATATTTTAAAATAAAAAAATTTATTTATTTTACTTATATCACATCAATTTTATATCTCAATATAATAATTAATTTTATTTAACATCATACACAACTCTTATTAAAAAATTCTCATCTATTAACTTTCACAACAAACAGACTTATTTATTTAGTTGCGTTAATATCTCATATTATATGTAAATATTAATATTAAAAATTATTTACGTTAAGAATCAAATATATATCCCAAAAATTAAAAAAATAATTTTACCTCACATCATACACATATTCATAATAACAATCAACTTATATCACATCTCTCATATATTCCACTATAATAATTAACTTTATTTCAAATTAGAAATCTCAACAAAAAATTAAGGCAAATTGCATTCAGGCCGTAATTTGAGGTTAGGAGAGCATTAATAGCACTTTTGCAATCTTAGAACTCAACTCGAGGTATTTAAAATATTGAGAATAATTTACAATGCCCGTCTAATCTCAAGAGCCCGCACGCAATTTATTCTTAAAAAAACTACTTTTACCTTTAATTTTAAACAAAGTTAACTTTCGTAATATACACCTTAGTAAAGACTTATTCGAATGAACTTTTAGCCATAGTTCTGCATTTTTGAATACTTCATTATATTCTTAAAAAAAAAAGAATGCTTCATATAATAAGAAGATTGAAAATGAAATCAAATGGACATAGTCTAATTTTATTTTTATTTTTTTTTTGATAGAAATGTGGAAGTCTAAAATTGAATAGCTGTGAATGACACCAATTTTGAATGTTTCTCCTATAGTAAAAAATTTGAAAATGGACTCTAAATAGACTTTGTGAAACAAATTTTAAAATTGAATTGAGCACAACTTGGTCAAACTCCCCAGAGAGGTTGACAAGTTCTTGGGTGTCATTTAGCTAGAGGCTAAAAAGGCTAATTCGTAAAGCTTCTCTTAGCTCAGTGGAGAGGAAGCTTGCTTGGAACTAGGGCTGTTATCGAGCCGACTTCGAGCCGAGCCATACTTGGCTCGAGATCGGCTCGCTCGAAATTTTAACGGCTCGAAATCGACTCGTTAGTCGAATAGTTTCGATTTCGAGCCGGCTCGGCTCGAATGGGCTCGACTTCGAGCCAGCTCGATCACACTTTGAGCTGGCTCGAAATACTTATAATTATTAATTAAAAATACACAAATTTAATTTTTTAAAATTAAAATACATGTAAAAATTATATTTTTATATATATGCTATTTTTTACAAACATAAAAATAAAAATATCATAAAACAATTTAACCACATCCTAAAATAATACCATAAAAATTATCATATAATTATGTGCAATAAATTTGTTCATTAAATGTCTAGTTAAATAAATAATGATAAATAAATTCATGATCGTCTGATCGAATCTCTCTAATTACATGAATAGATTATACGTCATAATATCTAACAATATTTTATAATTAATATTATATATATATATGTATTTAAATCGAGCCGATCAAGAGCTAAATCGAGCCGATCCTACCCTGGCTCGAAATCGGCTCGAAAAAAATACTGAGCCATAATTTTGGCTCGTTAGTCGGCTCGTTTAAATCGACTCGATTTCGATTCGATCCAAAATCAATTCGATTTTCGATCGATTTTCGATCTTCGATCCATATTAACAGCCTTACTTGGAACTAGGAGATCTTGTATTTATATTCACGTCACTACAATTCTGAACTGGGGTGGGGGTAATTGTGATGTTTGGGCAAAGAATCAAATAATAATAATAAGGCCAATGCGACGGCTAAAAAAATCACATCTATTTTATATATGTCTATGAATTTGAGTCCCATTTCATGTGGTTGAACATCTCTTTCACACAAGTTTGTGAATTTGATCAATTCCTTTCTTTGAAAGATAACATAGTCATAATATTACACTAAAATTATATGCAAAAAATACAACAGTTTAGCTAATATCTCTTTTAAAAATATTATAAAAAATAATGAAAAGAGGTAAAATCTCTCACACAATAAAAATTACCTAACATAGTATAGTTAGTAAGTCAAAAAATCGGCTACACTATTAATGTTATGTTATATATGAAAAACTTCGAAAAGAAAAATGAATGAAGAATGTTCATAATATGTTCTAGTATAAGATCCCAAAGTGAATAGTTATTCGCATTAGAAATCACTTGTGGTAATACGTGTTATTGGCGATGCATCTTTGATCTCTTAGGTAAAGTAGGAGTGCTTTCACAGAATATGTCAAAAGGCCTTTTAGCTCTATACCGGTATTGTTCTTGGTTTTCCAAACCATAATCTTCAATTGTCTTAGTATTGTCTGCTAATTCATTTTTTTTTTAACTAAAGGTTTCTTAGTTTGGGAAGTTCGAAGTTAAAATTGAAAGATATTTATCATCATTCTTGGTAATTTGTGTGTGGTCTATTTGTGATCTTCAGGTGTTGGTATTACAATGTGTTGCTTCCCCCTTTGCTATTGTAATGTTCTTTAGATCATTTCACACCGTGCTGCAACACAGGTGATGATCCACGTTTGTTCCGTAGTGTCCATCCTTCGTGCTAGTCTTACTATAGCTCAAGTGGTTCATCTTTTTTTGGGTGGTTTTAATTATGTGCTCCAATTTAGCTTCAATAAGTTGAAGTAGCTCCATAAAACCTCCCTCGAGTCAAAGATTGAACATTCTCAACACATCTCCTAGAATAGTCTTCAATCCCTCAAGTGCAGTAGATAGAACTCTTTGTATGGATCCTCTTATCTCCTCCACAAATGAAATTCGCATGGTTGTCCCTGATGATAAATCCAGTTTTAGCTATATCTTCATCTTGTACTAAACTATTAAAGTTAATTTTGATTCATCCAAGAGATGGGAGAACCCAAGTATTAATAGTGGGGGTACAAGACTTTGTTGGGGTTGTTGAGTTCCAGTGACTCTAAAGATGGTTCAATATGAAAAACAAGAAATAGTTTAATTTTATGATTTTCGATTTTGCACTTGACATGCACTGTTTGATGATCTCAAACTATTAGGATTGGAGCTCAGTTTAAATAAATTTCCCTGAAGTTAAATTTAAAATTTTCGAGTTTGAGTTGAGTTTGATTCGAGTTAACTAAGTTATTTTAACAAGTATATATGCTATTATATAACTATTCATTGCTATCATAGACATTGTCAGAGACAATGTCACATATCATTGGATTTGACTAAACAGTCATAATTATGTAACTTATCACAATTATATGGATGACCTTATGCAAAATACATATATTTGTAGATTGACACGTTGCATATATAGTTATATTAACTAAATAATAGTAATTAGATGAATATTCAATGATTTTTAATGTATTTGAAAGAATACTAGCATTTAGACATCGATTAGACATATATTTAGACATTTTAATCATGTACTCATAATTACATAACTTATATTTAACGTAATAATGTATTTAAATAAAATACGCATATTTAGATACCGATACGTCATGTATCATGATATTTTTACTTAATACCTATAATTATACAACCATTTGATAGTCTAACGATGTATTTATATTTAATAGACATTTTTAGAGTCTAATTTATTGCATGTTAATATTTTTTAAAATAAACAGTAGCAATTATACAACTATTCATTACTATATCAAAGAATTAAACCTAATACACATATTTAAAGATCGATTCATTGCATATCAAGCTTTTTTACTGAATAATAGTAATTATACAACTATTTAATAGATACTTTTAGAAACTAATGTGTTACATGTACAAGTATCTGAAATAAGTAGTGGCAATTATACGATTACTCATTGCTATATCGATAAGTTTTTAGTTGAATATATATATTTAGAGATCGATTTATTGAAAATCGAGTTATTTTAACAAAATATTAGTAATTATATGAGTATTTGATTATTTTTTAATATATTAGAACAAAATACTAGCATTTGAACATCAATTTATTACATATTAAAAAATTTTAATGTAGTACTCATAATTGCTCAATATATAATTATAATGTCAATCTATTTTAGCTGAATACACATATTTATTAATTGATTTAATGTATATTAAAGTATTTTAACTCAATAATAGCAATTATATAACTATCTGATTGTATGCCAATGTATTTTAACGTAATAGATACTTTTAGAGATTAATTTGTCATATAATAATGTATTTGAGCTGAATAGTGATAACTATATAATTATTTATTACTATATCGATGAACTTAAATTGAATACGTACATTTATAAACTGATTTATTACATGTTAAGTTATTTTAATAAAATATTAGTAATGACATGACTATTCAATGATTTTTCAACATATTTGAATAAACTTCTAGCATTTAGATATCAATTTATTACATATTATTATATTTTAATATAATATGGGCAATTGCATAACATAGATTTGTTATATTAATTTTTTTAAATAAATACACATATTTATAAACTAATTCAATGCATATCACAGTATTTTAACTTAATACTATTAATTATATAAATATTTGAAAACATATTAATGAATTTCAATGTAATAGATATTTTTAGTGATAAATGTATTACTATCTTATTATATATCTATTTGTTATTATATCGATAAATTTAAACTGAATACATACATTTATTAACTACATTAATAATATATTTCAAGTTATTGTAATTAAATACTAGCAATGTTCTGACTATTGGTTGGTTTTATAATATATTTACATGAAATACTAGCATCTAGACATCGCTTTATTATATATCATGGTATTTTAACTTGATAGTTACAATTACACAGTTTATATTTGTTATATCAATGTATTTAAACTTAAAACATATATTTAGAGACCAATTTAATGGATATCATGCATGGTATTTTAACTTAATACTAGTTATTATAAAACTATTTGATAGCATATCGATGTAGTTCAACTTAATAGTCATTTTTTGAGATTAATTTACTACATATCAATGGATTTGAACTAAATAATAACAATTATATAAACTATTCAATATTATTTCAATGAATTTCAGCTAAATAGACATGTTTACAAATCGATTCATTGCATGTCAAAATTACTATATTCAATTTATAGACCGTATCAAGTAGTTGATAGTATATCTATGTATTTCTGTCTAATAAATATTTTTAGAGACTAATGTGTTGCATATAGAAGTATTGAATTAAATATTAATAATTATACAACTATTTGTTGTTATATCAATAAGTTTAGATGAAAATACATATTTAGAGACCGATTTATTGTATATTAAATTATTTTAATTGAATACTAGTAATTATTTAACTATTTAAATATTGATTTATTACATATCAAGAAATTACAACTTAGTACTTATAATTGTATAACAAATAATTATTATGTTTACTTATTTTAACTGAATACACATATTTATAGATAAGTTCGAAGCATATCAAAGTATTTTAACTTAATAATAGTAATTATGCAATTATTTGATCGTAATCCATATACTTTCATGTAATACAGAACAATATATTTGAGCTGAATACTAGTATTATACAATTATTTATTTTTATATTGAGGAACTTAAATTAAATACATGCATTTATAGACTGATTTACTATATATCAAGTTATTTTAACCTAATATTAGTAATTATATAATTATTCGATAATTTTTCAATGTATTCAAATGAAATTCTGACATTTTAGATATCAATTTCTTATGGTATTTTAAATTAGTACTCGCAATTGCATAATATAGATTTGTCATATTGATTTATTGTAACTAAACATGTACACATATTTATAAATTGAATCGATGCATATCAGAGTATTTTTACTTGATGCTACAATTATATAATTATTTGACAGTATATTAATAAATTTAATGTAATAGATACTTTTAGTGAAGTTACTACATATCAATATATTTGAACAAAACATTTAGGCATCAATTTATTACATATCATTGTATTTTAACTTGGAACTTGTAATTACATAATTTATATTTGTCATATTGATGTATTTAAATAGTTTACTCATATTAAAACCAATTCAATGGATATCATGTAGTTTAACTTAATAATAATAATTATACAACTATTTGCATATCGATATAGTTCAACTTAATAGTCACTTTTAGAGACTAACTTATTACATATCATTGTATTTGAAATGAACAATAGCAATTATACAACTATTTAGTGCTATATCGATGAATTTAAGTTAAACAAAGGTATTTAGTGACTGATTCATTGCATGTCAAGTTATTTCAACTGAATACAAGAAATTATACATATATTTGACAGTAAATTAATATATTTCTATTTAATAAATACTTTTAAAGGCTAACTAATTACACATCAATGTATTTAAACTTAACAGCTATAATTATACATCTATTCAAAACTACATCGATGCATTTAAGCAAAATACACGTATTTAGAGATTGCTTCACGACATATCTTGTACCATCAGGTTCGAGTCAATCCTGGGGACAAGTGGAAGACGGCCTTTAAGACGAAAGATGAGCTATATGAGTGGATGGTCATGCCCTTTGGGCTGTCCAATGCCCCTAATACGTTCATGCATTTGATGACGCAAGTATTATGACATTTCATTGGCATCTTTGCTATAGTATACTTTGACGACATCTTGGTATATAGCTTCACTAGAGAGGACCACTTAAACCCTCTTCGCCAAATCATTCAAGTCTTAAAAGCGAAAATTTTGTTTGCGAATCCTAAAAAGTGTGCCTTTCTCACTGACCGTGTAGTCTTCCTGGGATTCGCCGTCTCCCCATATGGTGTCTCAGCTGACCCTGAGAAGGTTCGCGCCATATCTGAATGACTAAAACCTTAGAACATCCATGACGTCCGTAGCTTTCATGGCCTAACTACATTCTATCGACGATTCATACGTGGTTTTAGCATCGTCACCGTTACTATTACCGACTGTATTCGGAATGAAGCTTTTGAGTGGACGAAGGCAGCATTAAAAGCCTTCGTTGAAATTAAGGCTCGCATGTCTGCAACTCCTATTTTACGACTCCCAGACTTTTCCAAAGTCTTTGAAGTATCCTTTGACGCCTCAGGAGTTGATATAGGTGGAGTTCTAAGTCAAGAAGGTCATCCTATAGCCTTCTTCAGTGAGAAATTAAATGATATTAGACTCCACCTATGATAAAGAGTTTTATGCCGTGGTTCAGGCTCTCAGACATTGGAGGCATTATCTCCTACCCTAAGAGTTCACCCTCTATCCTGACCATAAAACTTTGAGATACCTGAATTCACAGAAGAAGCTCAACCCGAGACATGCCAAGTGGTTGAATTTCTTCAAGAGTACACTTTTGTACTCAGGCATAAACCAGGAGTTGAGAATAAGATAGCAGACGCTTTTAGTTGTCGAGTCTCCTTGTTGATTACGATGAGCATTGAGGTTGTCGGGTTGATAGGCTGAAGGAGACTTATGTTGATTGCATTGATTTTGGAGTTATTTACGCAATGGTAAGTTCGAGACCAACTAGTGAGTATCCAAATTTTCTCGTCCAGGATGGATACCTTTTTCGCGATCGTCGCTTATGCTTGCCTCATACTTCAATGAGAGATTTTATGATCTGGGAACTTCATGCTGGTGGTCTCGCTGGTCACTTCGGGCGAAACAAGACCATCGAAGTAGTTGAGAGGAAAGATGTAGCTTGGATGTCCAATGTCGGACTTGTGCTGTTGCAAAATAGCAAAAGCAAAACACTGGGTTATATACGCCCTTACCAATTTCCGATAAAACTTGGCAGGACTTGGGTATTGACTTCATTCTAGGTCTGCCTCGAATGGTGCACGACACGACTCAATTTGTGTTGTCGTGGATAGGTTTTCTAAAATGTCGCATTTTCTTCCCTGTTCGAAGACCTCTGACGTTTTTAGGATAGCCCGCCTCTTCTTTGATTTTTTTTTCTGCTTGCATTGGCTGCCTAAAAGTTTGATTTCGGATAGGAATGTAAAATTTACAATCTATTTTTTAAAGACTCTATCCTAGGAACTAAGTTAAAATTCTCAATCACTTATCATCCTCAGACTGATGGCCAGATCGAGGTGGTCAATAAGAGCCTGGTAAACCTTCTTAGGTATTTGGAAGGAGAAAATAGTAAGAATTGGGTTTGATCATACATAGAGCTGAGTTTGCATATATTAATTCTATCAATAGCTCCATAGTGGGTGAATTAAAAATATTTGAAACGCAAAACTCTCTCGAAACCTATATGATTTTTGAATCGACTCAAAATCAGTTTCAAAAATTTTGAATCAAATCATAGGTTAGGGACTTTGGCTCGAAGTTTATTTTGAGCAGATTTCGAGTTAGCCTAACTAGCTCGAAACATGATTCGATTTAACTCAAAATTATACGCATAATATAAATAATTTGATATATAATATTATTATTGTATATAACTTAACTAATAGTTCAGTGGTGGAGTGGAGAAGATTAAAGTTTATTGTTCTCAAGATTCAGGGATTAAATCTTTTTGGACACATAATATTTCTACAATTTTTTTACAATTATGAGCCGATTCAAATCATAATTAGAGCGGCTCGGCTAGAATCATGTCCCATTTCGATTTTACACAGATTTTGATACGAGCTGAGTTAGAGTCGTACCTGCTTAAGCTCAAACTCAAATCATTCTCACCCCTATTTGTGAGGACCATGAGATAGATTTCGTGGAGATGGACAAAATCCCCTGTGGTAATTCACTTCTTGAGACTCATTGGGAAATTAGGGAAAGTGTTGTGGAGATCATATAATTTAATTTATTATTGTGATGGTTATAGTGATGTTCTAATAGTTGAATATGATGGTGATTTCTAGAATATTTTAGGATAATAAAGGTACTAAAATGTAAATATCTAAATATTCTAGAAATTATTTTTGAAGGAGATCGCAAAGTCATTAGTATAGATAAAAAAAAGTTTAAATTGCATCCGGGCCTCAGTTTGCCCAAATTATAGCCAAGAACTTGGCAATCTCTTTAGGGAGCAGGACTGTTATCGGATTGATTTTGAGTCAATCGAAGAAAATTCAAAATTAAAAATTTTCAGTTCGGCTGAACTCGAAAGTGGTCCTAAATCAAAATAGAATATGATTTGAGCCAACTCGGCTTAAAATGACTCGATTTAGAATTGGCTAGAATCATAATTTAAATCAACTCGTAATTATAAAAAAATATAAAAATATTATGTATCCAAGAGAATTTGATTTCTAAACCTTGAGAATAATAAGCCTTAAATCTTCTCCATTGTACCACTATTATATATATATATATATATATATATATATATAAATTATTTATTATATATATATAATTTCAAGCTAAATCGAATCATATTTTGAGCTAGCTAAGGCTAACTCGAAATCGGCTCAAAATAAACTTCAAGCCAAAGTCCCTAACCCTTGATTTAATTTAAAATTTTTGAACTGATTTTAAGTCAATTCAAAAATCATATAAGATTCGAGCGAGTTTCGTGTTTAAGATATTTTTAACTCTCTACTGAGGAGCTGCTCAATTCAATATTAAAATTTGTTTCACAAAGTCCATTTAAACTCCATTTTCAAATTTATTATTATATGTGAAGTATTCAAAATTGGTGTCATTCACAGCTGTAAACTATTGGGATTATAATTATTAGAACCTTCTCTAACATCTTTAGTCGAATAGCTCTCCTTTAACAGCTCTAGTTGAATAGCCCTGGTTGAACAGCTCTAGTCGAACAGCTCTTCAAGGAGATATTACCAGATTATACTATCCATACTATTATGTCAACTCAGCATTTAAGGTAACATGGGAGTCCACAACTTAATCGTCCTTTATAAAAATAGTACCAGACGTGACAGATTGTACCTATCATGTTTCATCTTCTCTAAGCTATAAATAAGGGAGAGAAAAAACTCTGAGAGGGCTCTCTCTTTCTCTCCTACTAAGATTTGCAAAAAAGGAGATTCGACTAGCAAATTTAAATCGACCAGACAGCGTCGTAGATTTTTCCCCGAATACTTGATTCTTGCCGGCCCTTGAGCTGTCACAAGATTTAAGTGTAGTTTGATTCAAATTTTAAAATAGATGTTTTATTTATTTATATGCATATTGCATTTTATTAATTATATCTTTTTATTGTATATATATATGATTTCACATTATCCATTATGCTAGTTTATCAGGTTTTTTTTTTTTTTTTGATAAGCTTGCCCGAAATTAACTAAAAATTTCTAAAGATCTGCCGAAGGAAGAAAATAAAAAATGAAAACAAAAATTGATGTTGAGTTTACTAAGCTCATTCACATTCTATTTGTCAATATTAACAAGTAAGCTTGAATGTAAATTTAAAAATTCAAATTTTTAATAAACGAGTTTAAATATACTGACAAGCAGCTCGTTATATTTGTGAATAGTTTATGTAAAGCTTATGAATGAGCTTCATTATAAAATTTGATATGATATTATTTTACATATTTAAGTATATTTTATTTATTAATAAGAAAAAATTTATTAATCATGATAATGAGTTTGTTAATAAATGGATTAATATTTTTTATATATAAGAATTTATCTATAATTTTTGCATCGGTGAACTCAGTCGTGTATAAGCTTAATAATTTGTGAACACATAAGTGAGCTCATCGACTAACCATATAAATTAAGTTCAAGCACGTCTTTATATTTATAAATACGGAACCCCTAATTCCAAAAGGGCTCCCTCACTACTAGGCTAATAAAAGCTCGATGAATTAGCCTTTTAGCCTGTTGCCAAATGCACCCAAAGAACTTGGCAATCTCAATTCAATTTTAAAATTTGTTTTACAAAATCCATTTAGCTCTTGTTTGGTTCATGTCAAGTTGGACGTAATTATTTTTTAAAAAAATAAAATAGTTTATACAATTCTCAATACATTAATTATTTTTATTTAATATTCTCAAAATTAATTAAATTTATTTCTCATCATATATATATATATATCAAAAAAATATTATATTTTTTTATAAAAAAAATTAAAAAAATGATCATACCCATCTGAAACATAAATCAAATAAGAGCTTAGACTCCATTTTCAAATTTATTATTAACGTGAAGCATTCAAAATTGGTGTCATTCACAGCTATATATTTCAATTTTATACTTCCTCATTTCTATTAAAAAAATAAAGACTTCCTCATCAAAAGTAAAATGAAATTAGACTTTGTTCATTTGATTTCATTTTCAATCTTACTATTACTATGAAGCATTCATTTTCTTTTATAGATCAATATTATGGAGCATTCAAAAAGATTTGAAAGTGGATTTTTTTAGGGTAAATTGCTTGCAAGCTATTGAGGTAGAAAAGATGTTGTAAATTAGTCCCGGAATTTTAAAATCCTTAATTTGAATTTTTGAGATAGTAAAAATAATATCGTTCTATAAAATTATTTCTGATCATTAACTTTTTGGATTTTTAATATATAATTTTGAAATATTAATTTTTTTTACTATTATATTGTAAGATTATTTTGACATAATAATATTTTTATTTTTATTTTTTATCTTTTAGAGCAGATAAAAAAAAGAGATTTTGGAGAAATTGAATTTTAATTTTTTATTAAATTTTAATGAATTGTGAGAATTAAGAAATATAATTATCTTTTAAAATATATAAATTATTTAAACTAATTAAAAATAATTAAATTTATATTTAAAAGAAAACAAATTAAAATATATTATTCTAAAAGGACCAAACTGCAGTATTTTTGTAATTTTAGGGATTAAAATTAAATTTTTTTAAAAATTAGGATCAATTTATACTTCCCAGTTCCCGAATGACACCAATTTTGACCACTTCAGATATAATAATAAATTAAAAATTGGAGTCTAAATTAACTTTGTGAAACAAATTTTAAAATTGAATTGAGCAGCTCCCAAGTGGGTGAATTAAAAATATCCGAAACGCAAAATTCTCTCGAAACCTATATGATTTTTGAATCGATTCAAAATTGGTTCAAAAATTTTGAATCAGATCATAGGTTAGGAAAGCAGATTTCGAGTTAGCCTAGCTCGCTCGAAACATGATTCAGTTTAACTTGAAATTATACGTATAATATAAATAATTTGATATATAAAATAAATATATATTATTATTGTATATAACTTAACTAATTAATAGTTTAGTGGTGGAGTGGAGAAGATTTAAAGTTTATTATTCTCAAGGTTCAGGGATTAAATTCTTTTGGATACATAATATTTCTATAATGTTTTTACAATTATGAGTCGATTCAAATCATAATTTGAGCCAGTTCGGCTAGAATCATGTCTCATTTTGATTTTACACAGATTTTGAGCAAAGCCGAACTCAAAATTTTTAATTTTATATTGCCTTTGATTAGCTCGAATTGAGTCCAATAATAGCCTCAAGTTCTTGGCTAGCATGTGGCAGCAGGCCAACTGAGGCCCGGATGCAATTTAACTTATTTTTTATCTATAATAAAGACTTTGCAATCTCCTTCAAAAATAATTTCTAGAATATTTAAACATTTATATTTTAGCACCAATATCATCCTAAAATTTTCTAGAAATTAGCATCATATTCAACTATTAGAACATCACTATAACAATCCCAACAAATTAAATTATATGACCTCCACAACACTTTCCCTAATTTCTCAGTGAGTCGCAAGAAGTGAATTACCACAAGGAATTTTGTGCTTCTCCACAAAATCTATATATCTCATGGTCCTCACAAATATGGGTGAGAATGATTCGAATTCGAGCTTAGCTAGGTACGGCTCAAACTCTACTCGTATTTTTAAAAAAGAGTATCAATAAATTGATCTATCATAGTTTAAGATTTTAATTTATTAGTCAATTTATTGATCAATTATTGAAATTGTACATTATTTTTCATAAAAAAATGCATAGTCATTGTGGAGCTATACATATGTTAGATACTAGTTATTTAATGCATATGAATGATTAATCGTACTTTTTTTGTGCGCTTTTATGTATTTAAGATCACACATGTATACAATGTTACTAACAGAGCTATTGACTTTATATCTTCTTTTCACCCAAGTTTTTTTGGGATTCTTGATTAGATTCGTTTTTGTAATTGATATATAACATAGTATTATAGGCTATGGCTAATTTTTTTTTTAAAAAAAAAAATGCCGGCCAACCATTTTAAAATTTCTACACAGCCAAAATTAATACCTTTTGTCATATAATGAAAGGATTATGTCAAATGTCAGGAGTTCCTTCTGGGCCAAGAAGCTGATCACCCAATACAAGAAGGCCATGGGGGCGTTGCAGCCGCAGATCTCCCATCCCAGTCTCTCGGATCCCTAAAAGGTAAAGTTTTAAAGAGTTATCATCGATGATGTCCCACGGCCATCGCCCGCTGCTCATAGTACTGCTGCTGCTGTTGGTCTTCTCTGGAGGTGTGAGGACACAGGAGGAGGACGTCCAATTATGGGCAGATGTGCCCATATGGCTCCTGAACTTCAACCAGCTCGTGGCTATGAGCAGAGAGGCCGTGGACGAGTTCAACCGGAGGCGCAGCTTGTTGCGAATTCCCGCACTTATCTACTGTCGGACTGAGGAGGCTCAGAAACAAACACAGAAAAATGCCGTTTTTTATGCTCTTACAATCCTGGCCGGAGAAAACACATGCAATCCATTCACGCTCATCGCATGCCGTGATAACGTGAGAGCATACAAAGCTGTCGTTGCTCGTATGCATGATAAGCGTGGCTTCATCCTGCAGTCATTCATTTACCTTCCTTGGTACACTCCTAGATACTATAAGAAATGCATTTAAAATATTATTTCTATGATTTTATGTATCATTCGATTATATTTATATATTTCTGTTTGCGTGGCGCGAATATGTACCAATTGCTATACTTAAAGTTGATTAATATTGGGCTCTTCGTGAATTTTATTTTTTTTATTTTTGTTATTGGTGGAATAGATTGTGCAAGAGTTCAACCATTCAACTGAATAACATTACAATCTATCATTAGAATATTAGAGAGAAAATGAGGGATGTCTTTTAACATCAACTCCTTGCCTTCAATAGTACTCAAAGCATATCGGCCTATTGCATATCATGTGCTGCCTTGTTTCAGCCTCTTTTGGTATGCGATATGTGATTGATGAGAGCTAATAAGTGACCTTAGGTTGCTTCTTTCTTTCGTCAAGGCACAAATCAATCAAACAAAAATGTGATTCTTTTTGTGCGGTTTTATTTTAAATGTTTAGCCGTTAATTAAATTTATGGTTGTAAATTTCAGTTTTATTAGATTTATATGTAGTTTCAGCAATGGGCTGATTTTTACTCGGAAGATGTATGTGTGCAAAATGATTAGTGGATGACACATGACACAAGAAAGGTAGCGAGGCACGGGGCTAATCTCTATTTTTTAAATGTTAATAATATATTAAATTATTTATTACTTTACATAAGTATGCATTAATTGTAGTTAGGATATCTATTGGGTGATCTAATAACTATAATTAATCTAATTTAAAATTTTAATAAAATCATATTTTTAAGAAAAAATTCAATTTCTTCAAAGGTTCGAGTCAGGTCGAACTCGAATTGAATTGATACGAGCTGAGTTAGAGTCGTACCTGCTTAAGCTCGAACTCAAATCATTCTCACCCCTATTTGTGAGGACCATGAGAAAGATTTAGTGGAGATGGATAAAATTCTCTGTGGTAATTCACTTCTTGAGACTCATTGGGAAGTTAGGCAAAGTGTTGTGGAGGTCATATAATTTAATTTATTGTGATGATTATAGTGATGTTCTAATAGTTGAATATGATGGTGATTTCTAGAATATTTTAGGATAATAATGGTACTAAAATGTAAATATCTAAATATTCTAGAAATTATTTTTGAAGGAGATCACAAAGTCATTAATATAGATAAAAAATAGTTTAAATTGCATCCGGGCCTCAGTTGGCCCATTGCCAAATGATAGCCAAGAACATGGCAATCTCTTTAGGGAGCAGGACTGTTATCGGACCGATTTTGAGTCAATCGAAGGAAATTCAAAATTAAAAATTTTCAGTTCGACTGAGCACGAAAGTGGTTCTAAATCAAAATAGAATATGATTCGAGCCAACTCGGCTTAAAATGACTCGATTTAGAATTGGCTAGAATCATGATTTAAATCAGCTCGTAATTGTAAAAAAATATAAAAATATTATGTATCCAAGAGAATTTGATTCCTAAACCTTAAGAATAATAAGCCTTAAATATTCTCTACTGTAACACTATTATATATATATATATATATATATATATATATATATATATATATATATATATATATATATTATATTATATACTAAAAATATACTAAATATTATGTTATATATATAATTTCAAGTTAAATCGAATTATATTTTGAGCTAGCTAAGGCTAACTCGAAATCGGCTCGAACTAAACTTCAAGCCAAAGTCCCTAACCCTTGATTATTTTGAACTGATTTTTAAGTCAAAAATTTTTGAACTGATTTTAAGTCGATTCAAAAACCATATAAAGATTCGAGCGAGTTTCGTGTTTCAGATATTTTTAACTCCCCTAGAGGAGCTGCTCAATTCAATATTAAAATTTGTTTCACAAAGTCCATTTAAACTCCATTTTCAAATTTATTATTATATGTGAAGTATTCAAAATTGGTGTCATTCACAGCTGTAAACTATTGGGATTATAGTTGTTAGAACCTTCTCTAACAACTCTAGTCAAATACCCCTCTTCTAACTGCTCTAGTCGAATAGCCCTGATTAAACAGCTCTAGTCGAAGGGGTTTGCCCTTGATTGCTCGTTACTAAGCTAGCTGGCACTTTGAGAAAGGATTTTAGAGAAAAGAGTCTCATATAGTGAGGTATCAGTCTTGCGTGACGGCACCATTATTGATGCCAAAATAAAAAGAAATGAGACGATAATTATATTTTTACGTAAAAACTCGAGTATCCGGGAGAAAAACTATGATGTCATCTGGGTAATTTAAATCTACTAATCGAATTCCTTCTTTTACAAAGCTTGGTAAGAGAGGAAGAGAGAAGAGAGAGCCCCTCTCCCCCATGAGAGCTTCTCCTCTTTCTTATTTATAACTTGGAGAGGATGAAATATAATAGGTACAGTTTCTCACATCTGATACTTATTTCTGCGAATGACGATTAGGCAGTGAACCTCCAAGTCACCTTAAATACTGAGTTGACATAGTAGTATGGAGGGTATATGTAACGTCTCGGGAAATTTAAATTAGATTTTTGATTAGTTTATTTTGTAATGATGAAATTAATTTTTATTCATGAGGAATTAATTATTTAAAATTAAATATATGAAATATTAAATATTTATTATGCGATTCAAAATTTAAAATGACTGAAATTAATATTTAATTCAATTAAATCTGATTATTTAAAATTCAAATCCAATGAATTTAATTACCCATTAAATTTAAATAACTACCTCTTTAAATGAAGGCTACGAAAAATTATAGAAATACCCCCAGATTGTGATTTAGAATAAAAAATAGAGTTTCTCACCCTAAAACACCGATTCAATTCTTCCCCTCCCATAACCGCCGCCGGCCTAGAGAGAGGAGAGAGAAAGTGATGCATGGGAGAGAGAAAAAAGTCGGATCTCCCTCAAAATCGATGATTTTTCTTTATTTTCTTCTCAATCTATACGTTTTCTTATGCCTTGGACCAGATCTAGCAATTTGGAGCGATCCTTTCTCTCTGAATCTCAGGAAAACCTAGAACTATGGTGAATTCGAAGTAGGCTTTACCCTAACTTTGCTAGATTAAATTTAAATATGAGTATTATAGAAATACTTTGAAAAATTTTGAAAACTTGTTATGAAAATAAAGAGTTCTCTTTTTTAACTCATATATTATTTGTATTATATTTCTTTTCATTATTTCGAGTTGAACATTCTAACTGCTTGGATTCTGGATTCAAAACAACAACAATTAAGAAAGAATGAGCTCTTTTCTCTCCTCCAAGAGATTCACGTTACTGACTAAATATCATATATAAATTTTTAGAAATAGATGCAAACCCCTTTTCTATGTTCCTGCAATGGCTTTTTGTTGTTATCAGATGTGAAATAGGTTCTCTTTTTATTTTCATATGAATTTCCCATTTTATTTGCATTTTTTTTAATTAAGGATTTATGTGATGAACATCACTTGTTGATCTGCCATTTGACATGCTGTTACGTTATTAATTATAAAATTTGAGTCAAGTTATAACTATTTAGTTGCAAATATACATTTATTTTCTCATTTGTGATACTCACGAGAAGGACAAGTGCACGGGCTTGTGTGAGTAAATAAGTGTACGGACTTATTGTCATACTCGATGAAATTAATTAATTTTTGAGCAAGTGTATGGACTTGCCAATTTAACTAGTTATAATATAAGAATTTTAATGCGGCAATGAATTAAATTTAAATGTGATTTCTGTGGGATTACGCACTGATGCAGAGCCAAATTACCAGCGTCAACGACTGCGTTATAATCTACGACCTTGAGCGTAGATTATAACAATTTTATCTTGTACATAGTTATCTTTATTTCTGCACATTTTATCTTGCACATTTTAACGAGGAAACTGATCTTATGTGGTTGACAGTTGCTAACTGTATCCGTAAGGTGGCCAAGGATGTGCTGGGAGAATCCAAAGGAATGATTCCAAATAATAAAGATACTTGGTGGTGGAAAGATGATGTACAAGAAAAAATTAAGGAGAAGAAGATTTGTTATAGTAGAATTGGTTAAAAACAAAAATAAATGATAAGTGAGAAATATAAAGTGGCTCGACGAAGAGTCTACAGAAAGCAATAGGCAATACAAAAAATATGGCTTTTGAGGATTTATATAAGAAGCTAGACACTAAAGAAGGAGAAAGACAATTATATAGGATTGTCAAGGCAAGAGATAGAAAAACTAAAGATTTAATTGAAGTAAAATGTATTAAAGATGAAAATCAAAGAGTACTTTTTATGGAAGAAAGATATCAAAATAGATGGATGAGTTACTTTCAACAGCTTTTTCAATAAAGATTGTGAAAATTCAATTGATTTTCAACAGAATTCAGCACCTAAAAGAAAAGTAAAAATTACTCTTTACATCCGACGATTAGTAAAGCTGAAGTCTGGAAAGCTTTAAAGAAGATGAGCATAAAAAGCATAGCGGACCAGATGACATCCCAATTGATGTTTGGCAGTGCTTAGGAGATGAGGAGTTTCTTGCTTACTAGATTGTTTAATATGATTTTGAAGACTAAAAAGGATCACAAATGAATGGAAGAAAGAGTATATTAGTACCTATTTATAAAGAACAAAGGCGATGTACAAAATTGTGCCAATTATAGAGGAATTAAATTAATGAGTCATACTTTAAAACTTTGGGAGAGGGTGATTGAACAAAGGTTACACCATAATAACTAAGGTATCAGAGAATCAGTTTGGTTTTATTGCCAGGTAGATCTACTATAGAAGCCATTCATTTATTAAGAAGTTTAATGGAGAAAATTAAGGAGAGAAAGGAAAAACTTACATTTAGTTTTTATTGATTTGGAAAAAGCTTATGATAAAGTCTCAAGAGAAGTACTTTGGAGAGTTTTAGAAAGAAAGAGATTTGCACTGCTTATATTCAGTTATTAAAGACATGTATGAAGGAGCTGTTACCTCTGTTCGGACACAAGGAGGTTGACTAAGGATTTTCCTATTACAGTTGGATCTACACCAAGCGCTCGCTTTAAGTCGCGTATGCTTTTGCTTTGATTATGGAAAGGTCATGCTGACATATCCAAGATTGAAGTTGCTTGTGTGTATAGCTCTTCGCATAATGAATATTGTCCTTATTTGCAGAAAACGTAAGAAAAGCTAAAAGAAACTAGAGCTTTGGAGGAATGCTCTAGAATCTAACTGGTTTGCGTTTCAGTAGATCAAAAACTGAATATATTGGAGTGACATTTAGTCAAGAAAAGAAATACTTATATTGGAGATCTGAACAATTGGTGATCAATTGTCAAGAAGAAGTGAGCGCTTTAGATACCTTGCGATTCAATTATACAAAAATGATGGCGAAATAGATAATGACAGTTATTAGCAGGATTGCAAGCAGCGCTGGGTAAAAATGGAGAAATGCTTCTGGTGTGTTATGCGATAGAAAAATTCCCATCCAAAAATTAAGGGTAAATTTTTATTAAAACTGAGAAGACCAGCGATGATATTATGGTGCTGGAATGCTGGCCTGCAAATAAAGAAACATACAAATAAAATAAATGTTGCAAAAATAGGGATGTTAAGGTGGATGTGTGCACACTTACTAAGAGAAAACCTGTTTTACGGCGGTAAAAACCGCCTATTAAAAATTAATATAACCAGCCCGCGTATTCAAACGCCGTAATAGCTACACAGGGCTTTTACGCGGTTTGGACCGGCTCGTAAGTAGTTATACTATGACGGCGTTCTCCGCAGAAAAACCCGCCGTCTATAGTTTACTAATAAAACTAATACGAAGGCGGTGTCTTTAGAAAACCGCCAGTCTATTATGTTTATTTTTAAATATTTTTTTTATCAAAAAATTAATTACGATACATACAGCAAAGTACATATACATCCATTGATTACACAACAAATTACATACAATCCAGAAGCAGCAATATATATACATCCAAAGTCATTTCAACTATTGAATTCATAAATAAAAATAACAATACTCGATCACATAAAACATAACTTCAATTAAATGCAACCTTTAAATATTACATTGACAAACAAAAGACTGATAGCAAATTAAAACAAGAAAACAAACACACCACAAAATATAGCACTAGTAATCTGATTCATGAAACAAAAAACTGCTTCCATAAGCCTCCAAAATGATATCATATGTACTCATAATGCCTGAATAAAAAAGAAGGTTATAAATGAAGTCACAAAACTGAAGGAAACCTTAAAAACAATGATAACGTGAGGTATAGATTACAATTCACATTGTATATTAAAAACTTTTTAAAAAGATATGGTCCAATGAAAAGAAAACCAACCTAAAAGCATCGGAAATGCGAACGAAGCAAATGCCTCGCCTTCTCCGCTAGCATCAATGCTGTACCACCCTCACTTGCTATATGCACCCCACAATAAATAGCCAATATCACAGGGACCAATCGAGTTCATTAAAAAAAATAAGTCTATTGTAATTTCTAAGTCGAGTCAACCCAACAGGGCTTACC